>AFRD01000190.1:0-60547 GCA_000222875.2 Periglandula ipomoeae IasaF13
AATTGAGCTGACGAACAAGAACAATTGCAGCGCGTGCAGCCTGTTCATGTAGGTTTCGCTATCATAATACACAGCAGGCACGAGTGAAGGCTGAAACGCAGCAACAAGTCCAAATATTTTTTGATGCAAAGCCAAGAGATAAAAGACGCCATCTCTGATGGCATCATAGCCGTGGCTATTGGAGATGGTTGCGACGACTGTTGCCGCGAAGCAGGATCTGCGCTCGGCATATTCTCATCCTATCTCAATTATCCGCTAAGCGATGGATGAGTTACGACTCCAGAAACCGGAGCCGGGAAAAAGCAACCCATTGTGACAGCCAATTGGTTCATCACAATACTGTAGGCAGATGCATTAAGCTTTCTTGAGACACCAAGGCGCGCCACGGGAAAACGTCGAGAATAGCATCCCCCCCCCCCCCCCCCGGGACTCCTGGATCGGCGTCAAGACAGACCATGAGCCATCAACTCCCGGGCCTGAACTAGAGCGCTTTGGCTTAGCGTGGAGATTCATCCGAAGCTTAATTCTTGATTTGAGATGATTGAGTCGATAAGACGAGGCTTGTCGCCAAGGTAGTGTGTACGCGTTCACGTGGTTTGAAACAAGTCCCAGACAAGGGACCGTTTTGAAACATTCCCGGTTGCAGCCACTTGAACGGGGTAACAACACCAAAGAGAGATACAAGCTTTGCATGAAACTGTAGGATGAACATCTCGCTGATTTGGCGCTATCGCATTTCGTTGCTTTTCTGCGGCGAGGAAAGGCCGAATTGTCGTCCTTTGTGCATGAGATAACAGGCGCTTGGGACGTCGCAAAGTCCGCTTTGCAGCGAAGGCATCTTGGGGCTGTCAATACTCCAGGTCCATTGCAAGGACCCCAAAATCATCATTGCTAACGTAGCCATGGTATACATAGGTTCACCTCGTCCATTAGAGGGAGCTTGGAACTTGCCCTCCCCCGGTTAGCTCACCATTGCTACATGTTCAACAAAAGACGGCAAACTACTTTTTAGTAGCCTGCAGCTTGATCATTTGCTACATGAGTGGTAAAGAAAGCTATAGAATGTCTATTGTCCATTTCAGTCACTAACCTCTACAGTCATGTATTGTTTATTACTCTTAGAAACTCTTGCCATATACTTGTCTCTGGTCCTTGCGTAGTCCAAATCTATTGATAGCGGTAGCAACATAGGCCGTATAAACGCCACATCTAGGGAAAATGGTTCATCGGACTCGAATACTCGATGGTGCAGTGCTGCGGCTGTATCATCAGTCGATCGCTTGAGTTGCTCCAGGGCACAACCTAAAACATGGTTGCCGTGCGCAATCTTGCTGTTGAACCCAAATACTCTGGCTAATAAGCGAGACATGTGAATAGGGTTATAGTCCTTGCAAACGGCTGCCCATTTAGAAGGCGCATTCGTTGTCAACTTGATGGCTCCTATACCCATATCCTTAGACCACGAAGCCTCTTCCTCTACTGGCTGCACCGCCGGTTGCTGGTACAGTGGCCGCGTATTTCTTGGTAAAAAGATCAGGATTGTTGCAATTTGCTTGAAGACGACTTTTCGGATGCTCGGGGCGCCATCTTCTTTGCGAATGCCACTGACTTCAGACAAGATGTCGACTTCCACGCCGCGCTTGACCCTCCGTCCCGGGTGCGCGCTTCCACCGAATGTGGTGGTCACTGAGATTGGACTGGACGGTTCGTTGATGAGGTGACGCAAGGGATCGCGACACGCTACCGGATCGATGAAGGTAAAGCGGTTTTTTGTATTGACGGCGCCAAATGGCAAGATTGGCACCCGCCGATTGATGAGAATGAGCGATAGAAGTGGATTGATCAAGCCTGCGAATAAGAGAGGTTTCCCACCACGATCTCTCGCGGCTGGCGATGGCGCTGTTGAGGCTAGCGTCACAGCTTCGTCGTAACGTTGCTCATCGCTTTCGTCCAAGGCCACTTCCGACCGTAATGTGATATGAGGTAAGTCAAATTCAGTCCCCGCAGCATTCGGAGTCAATCGAGGCAACAGGCCGAGGACCTTGCATGGATACTTTGCGACTATAAGAAGAATGAGTATGAGCACATCAAAGGAGGTGAGACGCGAAACGGGAGTGCGAAGACTGGCGTTCGGAGAGGACGTGGTGCGTAAATGGACCAGTAGGCGCGGTATGACGACGACTATCGAGGAGAGGAGTACTGTGTATGTGAGGATGCTCAGAAATGAAAGTGACATGGCGACTGATGACAATACTATTGTTGTTTTTGGCTCGGAAAGCGACCATGTCGAGTGAGGGGAGTGAGAGTAAATGACGGTTGACTTGTTTTGGTGCCTCGGCACAATTTAGAGTCATTCACTTATTAGCGGCTCCAAAAGCGGCCCATAGGTTTTGCAACTGCTCTCTCCTTGGGTTGCGGCTCGTAGCTGAGCTTTGGTCTAAAAAGACGATAGAAGAGTGTTGACAAATTCGTCAACAGTGTTGCAGTACATACGCGCGACCGGTTGTGAATTGCATTGCCCGCAAAGTCGATGAAGCCGCAATGAAGGAGACAACTCCCATCAGCCACGGACGGTTGCAGCCCAGGCGATGAGACCAGACGATATTATAGGGCGTTACAGTGTTGTGGCTGGTGCTGTGTATCCAGAAGGGCTGTCTTGTAGCGCTGAAAGCTGCTAAGAAACAGATGATGGAGCACTGTTGCGATCGCCACAATGCGACCAGACCAAACTGGACAAGCCTCAACTGGGTCTGAATTCATACAAATTAGAGAAGGGCGCTAAAATGGGGATCAAATAGCTCGAGCAGAATCCTGACGTGAGCTCGCGTGCTTCATTTATGAGTTTAAATGCTTTCATATATTCTCTAGAGCTTACATTACTTCATCGGCGAATTCCATCATCAGCGAAAAGAATCGACTGCCATTCTATTCAAGCCAGTTGGTGGACTGGACATTGCGAACGCCTGTCTTCTTCTTTTTTTATTCTTGGCCTTCAGCATCGGAGCAGTTTATAAAAAGGGTCAATACGGAACTGTGTTTTTGATGGTCAGCTCACACTTTATAGCCTCCTCCGATGGGCAGACCGTCAAGACCCGTGCCATCATCGGCTTTCTATACGCAGCATAGCCTCCAATAGCTTCTGTCCTTGACAGCGTGTCGATTGCCAGATAAACATCACATAATGCTAAAGTCTGTTGCCTAAGGCGTCCAATATAGACAGCGTTGATTCCCAAGTTTGGAGCCCACAAAGACCAAGGTCCCGAGATCAGCGAGGTGGTTGGTAGCAGCAAATTGTGGTTATACGTCCCGATGCCTCCAAATGAGGTGAAAGTAGGTACCGTCCCGAGGTTAGGAAAAGAAACTCCGCGAGTGACCAGAACACGGTCCAGGATCCAATACGCTACTGCCTCCCGGACTGCTTTCACTGTCAGTGAGAGGGTTGAGGGCTTGGTCGACTCCACAGCGCCGCTGCAAAATGATCAAACGTGGAAGCAGATATTGCCAGCTTATACATGGATCAATGTGGGAACACACGATGTTTTAATCGATGACAGCAATCTTTTGTTCGGACGGCAGACGCACATGGACCATGATGCCGTAGCCACAGAAACGGAGCAACGGCAGACGAGGTAGAAATAAGCTTTCAGGAAACTAGAAACGTGTAGTATGAGGTAGAACGGCAAAGTCAATAAACTTGGTCATACAACAACTGCAGCTCATCCCTGCATCCCAGAAGGTCTAGTTCGTGATAAAATGGTATCAGCACAGAAAAAGGACTGGATTGCTCTACAATTTCCGAGAGTTGCTCGCAGTGTGGTCGAATTGACGAGTAGATTGTTTGTCCGTGTTGGTCGTTCGAATTATGGTTCTTGACCCGAGTACAGGACGCGCGATTCGAGTTAAAAGACTCTTGGGGATGCGCTCGTCGCCCAAAGCCGCGAGTAGGCCGTGCCTCCCTCTGATTCCGTCGGCATCCCGGCGACAGAAGGCCCAGGATCGCTCCTCTGAGTGGGCAATCGACCCTATGAATCCGACGCAAATTAGACGGACTACAATATCTCGCGTGTCGTAAACCAGAGTGGATCAAGTTGCCACTTGATTTAGTTCCCGTCTTCCCGCAGACCAAACTAATAAGAGTGAGACAAAACCGGAGTCGTGGAGACCAGCAGACCTGGTCGGTGTTGCGAGATACAAACGCAATGGAACTGCATTTCTTTGCTTGAAGTCTGACTGCGGTCAGCTTCCTCATATCTCAGCCTTAAATGCGTGTTGCGACGTGCGGGGTCACCATATCCTCAGCGGACAAGGCTCAATCATGAGAGGTCAAGGTTGGGCCACCCAACGACTTGGTCATTGCATCGCAGTGGCCTAGTGCAGAGCTCAGACCCTTCAGCGCCGAGACAACCAGCGATGCGCCTTGTGCGGATGAACAGTGATGGAACCTTCAGCTTGATACAGTTCCGCGAGTGCGACGTCCCCAGCTACGCGATCCTGTCCCACACTTGACGGGGCGACCTCGAGGCGACGTTCCAAGACGTCACGTCGGCGGACAAGACGAACGAAAACGATCCGAACTTCGACAAGCTCTACTTCTATGGGGAGCAGGCAAAGTGAGACAGGCTACAGTACTTCTGGTCGACACCTGCTGCATTGACAAGTCGAGCAGTGCTGAACTGAGCGAAGCCATCAATTCTATGTTTGGCTGGTATCAGCGCTCTAGTAAATGCTACGTGCTGCTAACCGACGTTTCATTGCATTTGGCAAATAACGATTCAGACCACTTACATACGCAACTACAACAAAGCCGCTGGTTTACGCGTGGCTGGACACTTCAGGAGCTTCTGGCTTCCCCCTCGGTCGAATTCTTCTCCAGAGAAGGAAAACCGTTTGGCTCAAAGAAAGTGTTGGAGAAACAAATATCCCAAATCACAGGCATCCCCGTCGCTGCGCTTCGAGGCACCCCTTTGTCTTTCTTCAGCACAGAGGAGAAACTGTCGTGGATGGAAAAGAGACAAAGACTGCTCCGCCATCTGGATACAGGCTACGAGCATGGAGAGCCTCGACCAAGGGTACCACGCTGTAGCGCAACAGTTGGGAATCCAGGACTCCGGTGGCAAAGGTGCAGATATCAAGAAACTGGTCCAAGACTTCTTAAGTAGTGACGCTGTGGGGCAATGGTTACTCGTCTTTGACAACGCCGACGAGATGCAGATGTGGATCGACAAATCCGGGCCTGAATCACGTAGTTTGATGGACTACATTCCACGAAGCAAGACTGGACGAGTTATCTTCACAACGCGAGACAGAAAAGTCGGTGTCAAGCTCGCACAACACAGCGTCGTCGAAGTGTCGAAAATGGCTGAAGAGACCGCGATCGATATGCTGCGAAACTGCTTGATTGACAAGACACTAGTCGAGACGAGGCCTGAAGATGCAAAAGCAATGCTCAGTTGGCTTACTCATCTACCGCTCGCAATCGCCCAAGCAGCTGCATATATCAACGAAAATGGCATCACATTGGCTGACTACTTAGCTTTGCTAAACTGCCAGGAGCAGGACATCATTGCTTTGCTAAGCGAAGATTTCGAGGATGATGCGAGATACCCAGATTTGAAGAACCCGGTAGCTACGACTTGGCTGATTTCGTTTCAACAAATATATCAGCGCGATCCACTCGCAACTGATTACATGTCCTTTATGGCTTGCATCGATCAAAAAGATATTCCACAGCTTGTTCTACCACCTGGTTCATCGCGGAAACAAGAGATTGATGCCATCGGGAGGTTGAGCGCATATTCATTCATAACACGGCGAGCGGAAGATTCGGCGATTGATCTACATAGGCTCGTACATCTCGCAATCCGGAACTGGCTTCGAAGCAAAGGCACACTTGCTGAATGGACTCATCGAGCGGCTGAGCGGCTGGCAGAAGCGATTCCAGACCATGAACACAGAAACAGAGCTATGTGGAGGACTTATCTACCTCATGCTCGGCATGTTTTAGAGTCTAAGCTGATCGCCGGGAACGACCCTAGCAGAATTGACCTGGCATGGAAGATTGCTCTATGTTACTTTAGCGACGGGAGATTCAACGAATCTGCGACCTTGTTCCAAGAAGTGATGGAATTTCGATCAAGAGTACTTGGTGATGAGCACGCAGATACTCTCAGGAGTTTTGGTAAACTGGCCTTGGCCTACCATTCGCAGAGTCGGTTCTCAGAATCCAAGACCCTCGGGCAGAAGGCGATTGAAGGCCAAAAGAAGATTCTTGGCGAGGAAGATCCGGAGACGCTGTCCACGATGAGTCACTTAGCCATGACATACAGTGATCTGTCGCGGTGGAACGAAGCAGAAGAGCTGGAACTACAAACCATGAAACTTAGGCAGCGCGTGCTTGGTATTGAACATCCCGAGACCCTTGTCAGTATGAGCAATCTGGTTTATTTGTACGATTGCCAAGGTTGGTGGGACCGGGCGGAAAGGCTAGGCAAACAGACCATCACGGCACGCAAGAGAGTGCTGGGCATTGAGCACCCCGACACGCTTTTGAGTATTGGCAACCTAGCACACACCTACAACAACCAAGGCCGATATCACGAAGCCGAAGAGTTATTGGTGCAGGTGATGAATATTCGTATCAAGATTCTGGGGAAAAAACCATCCTCATACATTGAACGGCATGAGTAATCTCGCAGTGAGCTACCACAGCCAAGGTCAGTGGGACGAGGCCGAGGCAATGCAATCGCAAGTTTTTGAGTCTCGAAGAACTCTTTTAGGGCCGACACACTTCTCGACTCTCACGAGCATGGCTCACCTCTGCTCGACGTACCATAGCCAGGGGAGGCTACTTGAGGCAGAAGAGCTGGGCCAGCAAGTCCTGGAGTTGCGTGAAAAGATTCTTGGCCCAGAACACCATCAAACACTTACAAGTATGAGCAATCTGGCCGCGATCTACTGTGACAGAGGACAGATTGCAGAAGCTGAAGAGCTGTTACTGCAGACATTGGCGACACGCATTCGAGTGTTGGGTATGGAACATTATCACACGCTCGCGAACATGGAACAGCTGGCTGGTTTGTATAGAAAGCAAGGACGATTCGTAGAGTCTCAAGATCTAGAGACACAAGTCGCGGAAGCACGAGATCGTGTGACTTCGTGACATCGTGTCAGGTCTGTGTTAGTGAGGTGCCGGCGGTCCAGAGTCGCCGCGATGGTGAGACTGATGATTGAATGAGAGAGCCCGCAGTGGCCACCGTGAATATTCTGCGTCTGATCGACACCGCTGATTTTGATGATTTCTTTTAAAGAAAATGCCACCCAGGAAAGAAGCTTTCCTTCCCAGTCGTGTCAGTACTGTGAGCCGCTACATCCTACATAGGAGGCCGACTTCCACGCCGCGGCCACTTGGGAGCTGCGTTCGGCCAGCGCAAAACTGACAATTCAACATGCCTGAAGGGACTAACATCATCGTCACAATCGATTGTAAGAGGTATTCACATGAGAAGAATCAAGTGCCTGCATTATAAAAAGCGGGGCACTCGCATCTACTTGCATTTTATGGGCAAGAAGTTGCTGCGAAAGCAGCACGGCCAACAGCGCAGGAATATGAATGCACCGTCCATCTGAGACAGACACGTTCTCCTCACGACCTGAGCGTCATCTCAGCTCTCCGCCGGGACTGAGTTTCTCACCAATGCCCATTCTTATGAGATTACAATTTCAATTTCCTCGCACTCTCGTCTCGCCTAGTCTTTCTTTATCTCGACGCCACATCACCCAGATGGCTTCATTCCAAATCATACGCGCCCCCTCAGAAGAGGCAGTCACAGGAACCAAGTCCGTCTTCCTCGCCGGCACAACCACCAACGTTGACAAAGAAGACTGGCGCGAAAAACTATCTGCCTCGCTTTCCTCGTACCCAATCACCATATTTAATCCCAACCGGCCAGACTGGGACAGCACGTGGCGTGAAGACATCAATTTCGCCCCGTACCGCCAGCAAGTTACCTGGGAGCTCGACAAGCAGCTCGCAGCGGATCTGCTAGTCGTACATTTCCACCCAGCGACAGTGGCTCCGATCAGTCTCCTGGAGTTTGGACTGTCTGCGCGGGAACCGGGCAAGGTGATTGATGTGGCTCCGGAGGGCTATGCCAAGAGGGGTAATGTGCAGATAGTTTGTCAGAGGTTTGGGATTGAGTTCTTGGATGATATTGAGAAGTTGCGTGATGCGGTGGTGAAGAAGCTGGGATTGAATGGGTGACTGTCAAACCTTTGATGATTTTCCAAAGCTGTTGGGGTGTTTGTTTTCGCGAATGCTAAGCGCGATGGGTTGGCCACCACACAATGGCAGACTGGTTGTATGCGAGCACGAGAAGCTATCCCAATACTGATGCCTGGTGCATGGTATGAACTGATACTACTAGAGTTCGTGTCGTACATGACGGCTTAAAGCTTTTGTCACATTGGAATACCATCTCATGGTGCAACTCCTACAAGCATAGCTGAGCCCAGGATCTTACTGCAGTATCGACGCCCGCGACAGCCACTGAGGAGCTGAACAATGCAATTCTTGCTGACAAAGAGTACAAGCAATCGGGTTGCAAGTTCGTTTTCTCCGTTTGTTATTTGTGGCACGACTTACGAGATAAGTGCCAACAGAATATCGGATCATGTTGCCTCCCCTTCTCTCAGAGCTTGATCCATCATTTCTCAGTCAGATCACCTAAACAGCTGACAAGAGAGGATTGCCAATGAACCCTATAAAAGGCAAAAACTTTTGAGAAGTTACCCTTTCACAAATGTAATTCCGAACGTCAGATCACGATTCAAAGAGCAAGAACGGATAAATGACTTTGGGTGATTCAATGGCCTGTTGGCATGTCCAACAGACCTGGTACTCGTCGGGACCCACTTGGCTGACGGGCAGCTTCGCGACCTCCAACGCAAAACTTCCTGGTCGAGCTGCGACGTTGACGAACTACAACCTCCAACGTGCAGCAAACTTCCCGGATCAAGGTCGTGACGCAACACGTTTGAGCAGTGGCCGGACTGGACTCACAGGTCAGCTCAAGCTTTGAACGCTGTAACAATTCTCTGCCCGACTCGGCGACATCAATACAGCCAATTCGAAGCTTGGGTCCGCGACGGGCTTGCTCAGCACCAGGCGATTGCATCGCCCTTTTTAACTCCAAACAATGGCACGTCTTGGCAATGCCACAGCGTCCACTAATGGTGACGCCGCACCGACGCCTCGGATAGGTCCTCACCCGGGCTTCATATCCAGTTCGAACCAGTACAGCTCCGAAATCAAGATCCGGCGCATGCTCAAAGACAATGGCTGTGATCCCGTGCGCGAGGACAATTACCGCCTGCAAGGCGTGCAATTGATTGACAACGTCAGAGAGCATCTGCAGCTGTAAGTCTGCGTTCCCTCCAACCTTCAGGAATCAGACAAAACTCAACAACAGATATCTGACCAACTTCATTTCAGGCCAGTTCGAACATTCGACACAGCATGCACATACTTCCACAAGTTCCGTCTCAACTTCCGCGACGCAGAATACAACTACCAAGATGCCGCGCTAGCATCCCTCTTCGTCGCCTGCAAGGTCGAAGACACGATCAAGAAATCACGAGACATCTTCAGCGCAGCATACATGGTCAAAAATCCCGACAAGACCGTCCCTCCCGACGACAAGGTGTTCGAATCGTCGGTCAAGGTCGTCATTGGCCTCGAGCGCCTCATTCTCGAAACGATAGGCTTCGATTTCCGCACACGATACCCCCAGAAATTGCTTGCCAAGGTCGTGCGTCGTGTGCTGGGCAAGTCATCCTCTGATTCACGCGACTTCTTCGCCACTGCGTACGCCATGTGCATCGATATGTACAAGACATTTATACCCATCAAGCGAACCACGTTTTCCATGGTCATGGCCGTGGTGGAACTGACGGCACAAATGCGCGAGGAGTATCTCGAGCGGGTTCAGGAGTTTGCAGCATCGCGGAGGCAGTATAGTCGTGATTCTGTCATGGAGACAATGCTCGATCTGTTGGACCTGTACGTGCAGCATCACAAGTCCACCAAGATCGGGGCCCACTTCGACTTGAACAAGTTCATCGACATCAAAATCCATTTGAACACGGATCTGGATAGCACGTCCAAGCCACGATACTTGAATCACTGTCACAGGTGTGAGGTTGAGGATGCGCATCCTCTGTCGTCGACTACCGCATCAGCCACGGACCCGACGACTTCATCGAACCCCTGGCCTGCGGATGCGTCTATACGGAGAACAGCGAGAAGTCAAGACGGAACTATGCGTTTCGTGTTTGATCCAGAGGCGGCGAATGAAGAGCAGCAGACGGTCAGTCAATATTTCAAAGAAGAATTCGAGGAGTACGAGATTGAAGTAGAGGAGCCGGTGCCGCCGCCGGATAGAGACATGGACGGTGGCCCTAGGGGAAGGGGAGGCTATAGGGGAGGCTACAGAGATCGAGGGGATCATCATCGTCGAGGCGGGCCGTATGGCGGATATCGTGGCGATAGGCATAGGGGACGAGGACGATACCACTGATGTGTCCACGTATAGTATAACCCATATGTGAATTATCTATCAAGCGTTGTATTATACGGCTTGATCACCAGCGTAGTCTTGAGTTCATTGTATCTTGTGCATACAAAAAGCGCTATGGACACGGTATAGATGTAGCAAAAGCAATCAAATCTACTGTTTCTGGTCCCCTACCAAATCCTCACCACTCGGCCCAGTCGATCGCACTCCTTCCATGATCTTCCCATCATCATTCCCACCCGCATCACCACCGTCCTCCTTCGCACTGCTCGTCCTCTCCACGCTCTTCAAACTACTCGCCCTGCTCACGTCTTTGCTCCCCTCAGTCTGCACCCTCAATCCAAGATCCCTCTCTCCGTTCCCAACGCCCTTCCAGTCCGCCGCCGCGACCTGAGGCACAGGCTCTCCCTCCCCTGACTCCAAAATCTCTTCCCCTTTGCTCTCCCCGTTATCCACGGCCCTCCACACCACGCTCATCCTATCGAGGGCCCGAGATCCCTTCCTGCTCGACCCCTTGATACCGTCCATCGCCTCCCAATCGATGCTGAATATCCCGCTATCACTTGGTTTCCCACCGTTCTCGGGGCCCTGGCCCTCGAAGAAGGCGTTGAACCAAACGTGTGCTACTGCCGAAACCATGGTCAAGCTGAGACTCTTGTGCGTCTTATTGCGCCGCTCCACTGCGATGTTCACATCGCTTGTCGGCACGCGAATCGGCTCAGAGGGCTTGAAGATGACGGCCAAACCACCTGGTTCTGGGTCCTCCGACTCTTTCAATCCAGTCGTCGTGCCATCCTGCGTCGTATCAGTCGTAGCATTGCTGCTCGTCTTGGCCTTGGCCTTCTCGATTCCATCGCCCATGTTCGCTGAGACCTTTTGAATCAGTCCTGTTCCCCTGCGAATGAGGGAATGACGCTTCTTCTCGACAAGCAAAGATGCCTTCGTGCCATCTGTCTGACCCGGTGCTGAAGTCTCGGGAGATATACCCCCGTTCTTCTCGTTCTTCTCATCCTTTTGATTCGCTGCGTCCGCAAATTCTGCCTCCTCGGGAGCTTGATTCCCACCTCCCGTGGCGGAATACCCTGCCAAATCCCAGAGCATCTCCCCTATCCCCGTTTCCCCCGGCGCGACCTCCTCCACGACAACTCGTTCCTTTTTGGAAAATGTGTGGAAGACCTGTATCTTCTTGCCGTCCTCCACGAAGCCCTCCACGTCGACTTTAACGCCGTTCCGTAAACCCCATACGTGAATCTCTACAATCTCAATAGGTCGATCGAGATACTTCTTGCCGTGCTTCGTCCATCTGTCCACGTAACTCACCCATCGGAGCTGCGAGGGGATAGACACGCCCGCTCCAAACTTGGGTCTCATTCGCCGCGCCGTGAATCGCTCAAGCGCATCTTCTGCGGACCATCCTTCTTCGGAAATGAGGTAGCTTGTGGATACTGTGCCGGAGCGTCCCTTGCCCGCTTTGCAGTGGACGACCACGACGCGGTCTTTATTCCTGGTTGTGCTTTTGCCTACACTGGTCGTGGTTGATATTCCTGATGAAGCAGCGGCCGGGTCGTTCTGAGGGTGTGGTATCTGTGAATCATGCAGTTCTCCTCCGTGTAGCCAGTTTCTCATACTAGCCATGATCATGGGCACCAGTCTGAACGGGGGAGGGTGGTGGTCCGGCCAGGGATAGTGCCGCACTCTCCCGTAGACAGCGTCATCCGGATACCCCGTTCCCTCAGCGCGAAACTCCCATATCGCCCAGTTGTCGCCGTGCTTGCTGTCCAGGAAGGCGACGAGTTGATCTAGGGGGTTGCGGTATGCCAATTGAGGGTATGTCTGTGATGGGCCAGATCTGTTGAGATGTCAGCGGTGATGCTCTGTTGCGCAACTTGTTGCAAACATGGAAAGTCTGTTGCGGCATGATTCTGTCATGGAATCCAAGTGACGAAGTCAAGTCTAACAGTACGCCAGAAGAAAATGAAAAAGAAAATAAAACATACGTGGCTATTATAAAATCCGTCACATAGCACAAATCAAGCCCCGCCTCAGGACCAGCCGAGCCGACATCAGAGAGGCGACGAATCAGACGTCAACGCCACAACCCTCTGAAGCAAGGCAGTAATGAGATGGATCGACAGCGACGTCATCACTGCTCGACCCCACCATGAGCTCTACTGTCGCCAGCAGCGGGCAGCAGCTTGTGTCGTTATGCCACAATTTAGCCACCAAGAAGAGACTGCTGCATCGCACCACTTAAAAACAGTAAAACATGCACAAATCCTAACCTAGGAAAGCCTTCCATCACAAATGATTCAGGTCGCTACGTGTCATAAACCGCGTATGCATTGAAATAGACAAGAAAACACAACCAAAACAAGGCTACAAGGAAAACTCCCATTGCCGTTATCGAGTACCCCAGAATCCATTGAATGCTCCAGTTGCGCTCCAATTCATCTTTTGGTTTGACTGAAAAGAAAACGTCCCCTTGTCTCTACAGAATGGTCCATACTTCGTAACAATACTCGAGGCCAGTCTGCTTCATTCAGCTTGTTGCCTTGCCCCCTCATCACCACCCATTACAGATGCCATGTCCACTCCCATCCTCAGCCAGCTGCCCTCTCCTTTTATTTGCTTTCGATATCAATATTATACCTGTCGAGAAAATCGGGCCACGGAATGTGCCTCGATTCTGCCTAGTTTGCATTTTGAGCCACAGGAGCAACATCTGCTGTTTCGACCTATCATTCAACGTCTATAGCCTCTGTTGTCTTGGTACGGCAGATCAAATCTCTTCTTCAAGGCAATAGAGATCGTGCACTCGTCGAAACTCCCGTCATGTTGCTGCACGCGGTATGCTCAATCGGTTCTTTATGACGTCTTCTTGGCGGGAGCTGGGCCACCGGTGTATTTGCCCAGGTCGGTGGCATCGTGGAACTGACGGCCAACGTTCTTGACAGTGTCCCATACTTGACGGGCGGCAGGAGGGGTGCCCTGTGCACCAACGAGAGAATCAACTCGGGCGCCCAACTGCGACATGGCGCCCTGGACGTGGGAGCTCTGGGAGAATCGCGCACGAAGGAAGGCCGTGTACAGAGTCAGGAGAATCCAGGAGCGGCGCTGGAACAAGATAGCCGACAGCAGAATTCGGACCCAGAGAAGAATCTCAAGGCCAGCCACAATTGACATGGAGGCATCGTAGTATTCCTTAACAAAAGCACCGATTCTATCGGCCAAGGGGTTGCTGACTCGCTTAGGCGAGGCACCATCAACAGCAGGAGGAGGCGGCTGAATCACCGGAATGACATTGGCGCGAGTGTAAGTCGCCACGTGGAAGATTGAGTAGACGCAGTATGGGAGCAGCGCAAGGGGATACTGTGGAGAGAACAGCCAGACAAGGGCCATGACTGTGTGGACAATTAAGTTAGGCAGATGTTTCAAAGTAAAGAGATTCGTAATTCGTTGGAGGGAGCAATAAGCTCCAGATCCAAAAAAAAAAAAAAAAAAAAAAAAAAAACTAGGTTAAAAGGACCAAACGTACGCAAGTATTGGACATTCTCGTCAGAAAGCAAGCCAACGACTCCACCAGGCAGCTTGTTACCAGTCTTGGCTCGAGCTCTCTGGGTCTTGTAGACGACGATACCATATGTCACAGCGGCGGCAAGGAACGAGGTGCGGTATGAAAATTTGGCCATGCCGCCATAGTAGTTCAGGCGCAGCCAAGAGAAGGCGTATCGGACGGTTGTAAGGATGAGCGTCAAATGCCTGTTCCAGCGTCGGTTAGTACGTTCAAGAAGAAAAAAGATGATTAAGCACGCGGGAGGCGCTGCTGAAGCTCTTCTCAGTATGTAACACCAGCATCTTGGTCATTTGGGAGCATTTGAGAGTCTCTATATGTGAACGTGTCCGCCGGAACGGCGCTTCGAGCCAGATCACACCCATTGTGTGGGATCGAGTCGGTGTGGGAGAGCAGCAAGAAACATACCCAACAAACCAGGCAACTGCACACGCACAAGGTCAGCACGATTTCAGAAGACGATATACGATGCTTGGTATAGCTTGACTGGAGGGGGCAGACTATGGTCAGGTCAGACTGGGCGACGTACATTGCAACGTTTTGGCCAGCTGCAGAAGCCTCTCCTGCAGAGGCTGGCTAGAATTGGACGGGGGAGCCATTGTAAGGTTGGTTGCTTGACGGCAGTGTTGAGATGGCGAACCAGTGGGTTTTGACGCGGCGACAGTCGAGGTTGAGGGAGGAGAAGGAGTAAAAATCGACCGCAGTGCTTGCAGTTAAAGGTGGAAGGTTGGTCGAGAATCGGTGGTTGGCGGTCGGTTGCGGATGAATGGTGAGGTAAGAGAGGCCAGCTGGTAAAGTGGCCCGTCAGCACTGCCAGGCTCCAAGGTCCCGAGCTGCGGAGTCTGGGCGAGCTGGCTGGATGGTGACGCCTCGGGCTTGAGCTTGTGCGTGTGCGTGTGCTTGTGCTTGCGGGTGGGACGGAGCTGGACAACGAATGTTGTAATGGTCCGCACCTTGGCAGACAGCAACGGCCACGAATTTGCCTGCCTGGACCAGATAACCTGATGCAAGAGTGACGAGGCAGTGTGCTATCAGTGATCAAGATGAACCTGCCTGGAGCGTTTTGGTTGACTTTTATTTTTTTTTTCCTGACATGCTCTTTTCTAGAGCTTTGTGAGTCGAGAAGCTACCCTGGCAGCTATTTGCGCCAGATCAGGCCGGACAGGTCGTGGATCGAAATCAAGGAAGGAGCTTCACATGGAAAATCAGTCTAGAGGGAAAGACCAGCCTTGTGCACAAAGACAAAGTGCTTTCAGGCTCGTCTTCTTTGTCTTCGGGGCACCTCCATAACTGATTCACCTCTGTCGCGATGATAACCCTTCCCGCAACGGCTGAGTCCCAGGCTGCACATAATTTCTGGAGGCTGGGCCGGTAGCACCCAGGCAAGTGCGACCCTTCTCAGATCCATCCTTCAGTGCATGCCATCGTCGAGTGCAAACATTCTTAAGTTATATAAGGGAAGCACAGGAAAGGGTAAATGATCACTATTCCACCTAGCTTGTGCGATGCTCATGACACAAATTTCACGACGATTCCCATCCTGTTGTCTGCCGTGTGCTTGACCTTTGATGTCAAAGAACTTTTCGCTCAAATGGATAATGACACCACTGCCTAACGTTACAATCCAATATTGATTGTGGGTAAATTGCATGGAGTTCGAAATCGACATCATTCCTTTGCGTAAGATCTGAAAGCTCTCGGCCGGATGTTCTGTCTACATAGCCTACCCGACAGTGCAAAATCGTTGTCCGGTAAACCTGAATCACACGACGTATTTGCACCGTGGATTATCTGTTTGTGGGAGTTAACTCCTGCTTATCGCAAGCTTCAAGACAATAGTCGGTCACATGCGGTGTGATCTTAAAAAAGAAATAGACCTGCAGGTTTGTAGCGGGTGATGCAGCAGGCGCAGGGCCTGAATGGTTCTTCCTACGTATGTCCTGTTATATGGACGCTCCGGGTCCATACTCGATTCATTCTCTGAAAACCAAGTCATATAAGCCTTCATGTTTCCATTATAGCAGTCTTATGCTGCTCAATACTCATGCTCCTGTCCCCGGCGTCACAAACAGCGACGCTCGCGCGAGCGACATTCGTGGACCATCTCAATGGAGGTCATTCGACTAATCCAACATCAGTATCACCGATTGGAGAGCAAATAAAGACAGGGTATCTTGAATACATGATACTATTCACTCGTGTACATTTCCGTTGTCGAATCGCTGTGTGAAAACGCAGCAGCATCAGTGACTGTCAACAACAGTCACGATGGCTGCCTAGCCGAGCACCCGACAAATACGAGTCTGACAATGTCACAATCTCAAGTACAATATACAACATCGTGACCAATTTTCCTCAATCTATCATCACCGCGCCGATTCAAGTCCCAATACCAACCTCAGTCCGTCCAGAATCCTCACCACATCCCATCATGACCACAACGCTCCCAACACCATCCCCTCTCACCCTCATCCCCATCACAACCATCCTCCCCCAAACCCTCTACTCCCGATCCTCCGAGTTCCGCACTCCCCGCCTGCTCCTCCGCAAACTCCAATCAAACGACCTCCAAAACTTCGCCAGGCTCCAATCTGATCCCAAATTAGCAGCCTGGTCGGCCACCGGACAGCCCCAAACCGACATTGAAGTGTCCCGAACACTCCTTGAGAAGCGCATAGAGGGTGGGAACGACCAGAGTTGCGCATACGCAATTTGTCTTTTGAGCGGCGAATTCATCGGCAGCGGGGGCGTCTCCGCGCGAACAGGGGCATTGGGCTGGCCGAATATAGGATATAGTATCTTTCCTGAGCACTGGGGACACGGGTACGCTACGGAGTTTTTGCAGGCTTTTATACAGATATGGAGGAGCTTACCGCGGTCTGAGTGCGAGGTACGTGTTGACAAGGAGACAGTGGACTGTGGCGAGGGAGGCGTGGCGAGCGAGTGTATCATGGGTTTTACGGTGAAGGAGAACAAGGCAAGTCGGGGTGTGATGATGAAGGGTGGGTTGGAGCTGGTGAAAATTTGGAGGACAGAAGATATGAGGGATGCGTCGAAGACGGTAGATCTGTACTGCTATGGTATGAAGATGCCTTGACGGCATGAAGCACAAGGAGTTGTTGATCAGACGTGCAAAAATGGTGTATAAGGATGGCATAAGAAGCTTTGTTTGAATTGTCAATTTTCTAACGTGGTTTTTCCATCCCCGTGCTATCTTTTGTACTTTCCTTTTTTCGCTGGTCTGTCATCTCTCATTTCATGCGTGGCTCATGGGAGGACGCTGATACGTTGGGCGTCGGGGTTCTTGGCGTAAGAATCGGCATTGGTGGTATTGAGAAAGTGATTGAACCCTTCTCTGGGAGGTAAGCGGCGTGTTTTCATCGTAGTGGAGTGAACTTCTTAGTTCGCCCATATCCTCAAGGTCATGTCAACACTGCCCGTGGCGATAACACATCGAATCTGTGTGTCCGGCTCTACGGGCCCAATGCTCTTCTTCAAAGCAGCTCCGTCGTTCTCTGATCCCTGCTCTTGCGTCCCATTGCCGTTCACCGCACCGCCATCCTTTTGAATGCCCGGCGCCCACCTTAGGCATGTCACAAAGTGCGTATGAGCCTCGTCCAAGACCTTGACGCATTTGCCTTCCTGGGCCAAGTCCCAGCATCGTATCGTCTTATCGTCTGCGCAGGACAGGAGGTACTTGCCGCCAGGGTGGAAGACCAGCGACGACACCCAATTATCATGCCCCACGAGAGTCTTGAAGCAGATGCCTCGTCCGTCCCACAGCCGGATAGTCTTGTCTCGAGATCCAGTGGCTAGGAATTCGGCTGACGAGCTGGCCGGTGGGGGTTTCTTCAAGCCTGCCATGGTAGCAAGATGTACGTACGCGGGTGGCGGTGCAAATGTGCAGCATCCCACGGCATTCTCGTGTCCGATCAGTGTGAGCTTGTTCTCTGGGTTAGGAACAGAGATGTCCCATAGTCGTGCCGTATGATCACTGCCCGCGGACAAGACAAACTGGCCGTCCAACGAAGGGCAGACGTCTCGCACCCAGTCCACGTGGCCCCTCAGGGCTTTCAAGCAGTATCCTGTTGTTGTATCCCATATTCGCAATGTCTTATCTGCACTTGCACTGACAAGCAAATTGGCCGATGCTGCTGATTGCGAGCCCCCTGTGCCAGAAGATATAAAGCGCACTGCGCTTACGCTGTGATCGTGGCCAGATAACGTTCGAATGTTCTTGTACTGATCTGATGGATCCCACAGCTTTATGGTAAGATCTGAGCTACACGATGCGAGTAACGTAGCGCCTCGAGGACCGCCATAATCAAGGCCCTTGACGGCCCGAGTATGTCTCTTGATCGTTTGTTCGAGTTCGCCCAATTCCCAATCCCAGATTTTGATAGTGCAGTCGTCCGACCCGGACGCGATGGAAGAGAATCGTGGGTGGAAGGCGATGCAGTTGATCATTTCTCGGTGTGATTCTAGTGTATGTCTCGAAGGCTTCCTCGGCAGCCAAGAGGTTGGGTCTTGGTTTCGCTTGGACAATGAGCTCGGCGTGGCATTGTCGAGTTCGGATTGCAACGCGGCATTCCGGGACTCAAGGTCCATTACCTGGAGGATGAGAACCAGTCAGTAGATGCGTAAAGATATCTGGGTTGAACAGGTCGAGGAAGGTGAAGGCAGGCCAGGAGCAATCGGATATTGCTTGGATGACAAACGCCTACCTTCTTTTGTAACCGCACAATACTCGCCCATTTCTTCTCGAGCAGTGTTTTGTACTTCTTCTCGGTGGCGGCATCGTATACATCTTCACCGAGGCCGACTTCTTGGCGCAAAGCAGCAGCCGAGTTTGGCAAGTTGTTGGCCGAGAGATATGCTATTATGGATTTGTGCCTGTAGACAAAAGGCCGCGTTAGCTTCAGCGAAAGTTGTACTTCTCCTCTCCACCATATCTGCTCCTTTGGCAATCAGGGTTATGCCCACTCACAGCTCCTCAGCTTGTCGAGTCGGTAGTGTGCGACTCATTGTGCCTACACTTAATTATATATTCCCTCTAGGGCGGGCTCCGTGGGCCGAACCCGTCGATCGCGGACAGCTACCGCACAGAGTGATGGATCGTGGGTTGTAGGATGGTCGAGAAGGATGTTGTTGAGCAAGAGGCGGTCGGAGACATGTAAATAGGAGGGGATGGTAAGGTGGGATGAGTGGCGGCTTCCGAGTATGCAAAGAGGAAGAGAGTACGACTGCACAGGTCAATTCAAAGACGACGATTCTAGAACACGTCAGCGTGCGCGTCACGTCCGCGTCCTGGCAGTTGACTCTCGAACAAAAAAGCCAGCCAGCCTCATGCGCGCGGTATGAAGCTTCCGCTGGCAGCAAGCAGCAGCATCTCGAATGGTGGGGTCGAGGTCGGGGCTCCAGTCTGCTCTCCGCCCACGCACTTGCACTTGCCAACCAACTCGTCATTCTGCTCTGGTCCCTCCACGGCTGCGAGTCGCATCACGTGTACCGTCTGCTCGAAATGAAACAACCCCCAGACTTGATTTGCCTTGCCAAAAATGGTAAATGCAACATTATGGCCTGGTGATGGCCAAGGCACATTCCTTTCACTTTCACACGAATTGCGACCACTTGCCAAAAATGTCGTCCTCTTTTAACATCGAGACGAGTCATTTCCAGTATTTCAAGCCTACCCTGAACGTCTGGGCACGAAAATGATCACGAATTGCAAAAGTCGAGCACAGAGTGTACAGTCGCCACCTTCTCACAGTACGGCTGTCTTTCTCTTCATCTCAACGATGCGAAGATGTATCAAACCCAATGGTCGAACATCGCTCTTCACATCTAACCCCGGCAGACACAAAATACTCTAACTAGACACGCTCTTAAGGCAAAAACCATAGTATTATTCAATATCCAATCTCATATCAAGGTGCTATCTGGTATATGTAAAGAAAAGGCCGGCCATACTAAATGAATGAATGATAGGAAAGACAAACAGCACTGGTATCATGTCGCACCCCAAAAGTCAAACTAAGAGCCATAATAACAAGAGAAAAGTGGCATTGAAGGCGTCACAGGCACAACATTTCTTTGCATAGGTACAGGCACAGGACCAGGACTAGTCGTCTTGGTCTTGCTCCCATCCCTCACATCACTCTTTGTGAAGTCATTAATCAAGCGGATCATCCTGTCCGAAATGTCCTTCTTCAAAGTCCTCCTGGACTTGTCCACAAACCACTCTATTGAGTCAAACTCATCCTGCTCCTCTTCGTCCATCATGCCCTTCTGTCTCCTGTGCGAGGCGAAGCGCAGCGGTGTGGAAGAAGGCTTTGACTTCCGCACAAAGTCCCTTCTCCGTGTGTGATATCTCTCTGAGCGAGCGCTCCAGAAGTCCATGTCCACGTTCTGCTTCCATGCACCAATACCGCTGGACAAAGAAGCCTCTGCGGCCTGCTGCTCGCCTGATGCAAACATGCCTTCCACATAGGCACGTACAGCAGCATCAAGGGTCTGTGACTTTGATAAGTTGGGTAATACGTGGTCTACGAGACCCATGTCGCGGGCATCATTCGCGCTCAGTGGCGTCATGGATCTGAGCGCCGTGCGCGCTCCGTATGCACCACATCGCCCGGGATAGCTGATGCTGTGGAACTCTGATCCGTATAATCCCAGTGCTCTGTATGCTGTATTCAGAACGACGTTTGGTCCGGCAACAACAACATCGCATGCTGTGGCAAGAGCGACACCCCCGGCCGCCGCGTTGCCACGGATAGCAGCCACGGTGGTGATGCCCAGGGACGGGAGATCAAGCAGCATCTTCTGCACAACATCGTTGATGGCGTTGATGCTGTACCAGGACTCAAGGGCTGGGTCGGCTGCTGCTTCAATGACATTCAGATGGATGCCGTTGCTAAAGTACGAATCGCCGCCCATGAGCACCACCACCGTCAGGGGCTGGGACTCGTTGGGATCAGACGCCCGGGCAATGATGTACTCCAGGCACTGGACCTTTCTTCTACATTGGGCTGTGCTCATTGCGCCGTTATAAAAGTCAAAGTACAGATAGGCGAGGCGCTTGTGTCCGTCAGACACGAAATCAACCCATATCTCCTGGAATGTGCTGTGGTAGGATCTGGACCACTCATCGGACATGGCTTGCGGCAGCAGAGAATAATCCCATGAGGCTTTCCCACCTGGTAGCAGCCCGAGCTCTTTAAGCCCAGACGCTGCAGGGACCTTTGGCCAGAGTGCAGGGTCTGTTTTGGCCTTGACGCGACGAATATGGGTGATCCATACGCCCTTATTGTCGCAAGTAGCGATACAGACCGCCTCATCTCGTATGGCTATGACGCTGCCTGGAGGGACAGACGGGCTTGTGCATGACAGCAGAGTAGGGTTCTCAATCATGCCGCCGTACAGGTAAAGCTTGGTACCAAACAGGCTACTCAGGCAGCCTGGTTGCGAGTCGGCGCTACGGATCCTCCTTGAGATGGCCGAGGCAACGTGCTTCTTGACCTCAAAATCTCTCTGAGCTGCCTTCAACAACGGCCTGTGGCGTGTAGTGCCGCCGAGGAAGGGCTCAGAGGCAGTCACTGACAATTCTGCAAACTCAGCATGGGCAGCTAGTGACGGCATGATTCGCTCGCCTTTGCGCTGGTTGCGTTCTCCTGTCGGCGTCGCGGGAGGAGAAACTGGTGCTCCAAAGACAGCAGACACCAGTGTTGAAGCAGCCTCGATTCGTTCGATGGCAGCCAGGGTGGCCGCAATGGCAGCCTGAGTGACGGGCCCGCGATACAGACTCGACTTTGTGACTTTGGTATCGTTGATGTTGACGGCGAACTGATCAAAAGCCCAGACGGGGCCGGCATCAAACTCCTCTGTGGCCTGCAGGACAGTGACACCCCAGTGGCTCCTCCCGACTGGGTTGAAGCGGTTCTCTTGAAGCAGTCTGTCGCTGTCGGGCTCTGTTCCGTCGTCTCCCATCAACAGCCAATCGATGGCACTGGGGCCAGCATCCCCAGGAGGTCCCGGGTGGACGATGAGTGTAAGGTATGCATCATACACTTGTTGCGGCACCAGGGATGTGAGGAATGGGCAGATGATGAGGTCTGGTTGGACCATGTCGGCCGCCTCAATCATGCTCTTTGCAGACAGGGCATATTCTACTGTGACGGAGTGCTGTCTGGAAAGGACAAGATAGAGCCGCTGCGACAGCGAATTATGCGCAGTGCAAAAGAACAAGATCTTCATGTTTGCGACTTGTGTAGGAGGAAAAGAAGGGTTGACTTTGTTCACTGGGATTACCCCTCGGGCCTCAAGTTGGCCGTTGGCATATACCAGAACAAACAAGTCAGGATGGACAGCCTTGATGCTCTACTCCCGAAATATGATGTTATCAGAGGGCAGTGGGCAGTGAGCAGAGGTTGAGCGCTTTGTTCCGATTCACAGCGCGAGTGCTGCTGAAAAGTCGCGTGTTCGTGTGTAGGATGGCCGCGTAAAGCAGTAAGAAGGTCTGAACACCTGGTTGGATATTGCGTGGTACGTCGGTGATACTGTGACACAAGACTCAGATCGAGCAGAAACAGGGAGGCTTCGTAAACAACGATGAAGAGGGTATCATGGACTATCTTTCGCTCGGAAGGATATATAGACTAGCTGAAAGCACCAAGCAAGGAACAAAATAAGATTGCGAAATCGAACAAGGCGATTACACAGAGAAAGACAAAAGCAGCTGATAGTTTTTTCTTCAGCCAACGGTGGAGATGCGTGCGAATCGACTTCTCACGTCTTTAGGGGTGGCATCAGATGAAGTGGCGACGGCAGGTTGAACCCTCCACACGGTGCCGCCGATATATATGAGATTTACAACAGCTTAGGGGAACTATCGAACTGTCTCCTCTTTTTCTCCCCCATCACTTCTCTATTCGTCTTATTGACCACGGCCCCAGATGGCGGTTCGACACTTGTCTGCCCACAAGGTGCGCTTTTACACGGACGCCGAATGGGATGTGGCGTGGGTAGCTTGAGTTGAGCTATGCCCGATTCCCAACGACCAGTCATTTCCCTCCTTGCGTGAGCCTTGGACAAAACAAAATGGACTAGCAGATCACCCGGGCACCACCTTGCTTGCGCGCGAAGAGACCAGACCTGCTTGAGCCTGTGCCTGTGCCTGAGCTCTGGGTGTGATTCACTTGGGTGCTTTGCATTTCCCATTTGCTAATGTATAGTACGCGGCCAGGCCCCTTGTCAACGAGGCCGAATGAAGCAACTTGGTCTCCGTAAATGGGTGTGCCCCGGTCCAGGACTAACCTGTTTTAGGATTCAGCTGTAAATCAACCGAGCGGGCGAAACCTGGATGGCCCTGTCCGTGCCGAACCAAAAGACGTACACACTCGGCTCACTTTCTACGAAATGATGTAGGTACAGGATTTCTAAAGGATGCCGCAACCAAGACTTGTCTCGGATATTCTTGGGGGCGGTTTGGTCTCATTTTTCCCAGCAAATCGGCCGTCAACGGGCGCCAAGCACGGACCGTCCGTAGAACAGTAGGCAAGCGGGGGCTTTCAAGCCAAGAGGATCAATCGAAGAAACGAAGATGTGATTAGAGGGTCGAAAAGGCTGTACATAGGCTGCTTGTGTGGAAAAAAGAGGGCCACAACAGGAGAAACGAAACAACAGACGATTAGCATGGGCCCCGTGCGTTCTGTCTGTGAGCCCGTTTTCCTTACAGCACCTCAAATGAACTACAGCGTCGTCCAATGGCCTCAAGAGGAAAAGGTTTGGCGTCGGCGGAGAGGGCGACCTGAGCGTGCGATTGGTGGTGGAGCCTTTTTACTATCTCGAATTACCGGCATTTTTGCTCGTTCTGGCTGGTCGTCTTGGGTTTCCTGATTGGATTTGCGATGGGCTGAACTACACCTGTTCGTGGAGTTCCTGAGAGTTGAAACCAGGGCGCGCCATGCCAAAATTGCGGGGATGGTAGGTGACGTGGGAATTTGCTCCGGGAGGCTTGCCAATCAATGGGGCTCAAGGTTGCATTGTATTGTAAAACAGAGGGCGGGATGGAGGGAGGAAACGTTCTCTATTGTGTGGTCGGCAAACAATTTCCATGTGTTTGCTGGGTCGATCACGAAACTACACAGAGGGGGGAGAAAGATGCGCGCCAGTTGAAGAGCAGCTTCATCACGAGAGAAAATGAGTTGTCAGGTTGCGCAAACGAACTAGGTTGTTGAAAATGCGAACTACTACATGTTTAATTCTAGCTCAACGCGCAATAAGAAAATACAGAATACGGTTTAGAGGCAATTGCCGTAAATAGACTTGCCGAATGTGACCTTGACGATGTAGATTGCTTTTTTCTCGGCTCCCTTGCGTGCTATGCTTCCTTTTTCCTTTCGACGAGACAATTGCGTTATTTGCACGCGACGCCCGCGTGGGAACACTGCCTCTTACAAAAAAAGAACATGCAATCTCGGGTAACCAAGACTTTCTTTACCGTTGCATGGTTTTCTATTTTGACAAAAATAATTGACTCAAATACCATGCTTGATGCAAGCGAAGGTCTCAGATTTGGAGCACATTGGGATAAATATTCTTCCATCGCTCAGCATCACATCGCGCCATTGTTGATGAGGCAGAGCACGGGCAGTGGTTTCTACACAATGGCGGTGATGAGTCGCATTTGCAGCTCTTTCCCCTCTTCTGCTCCTCTTCTTCATCACACTTCTTCCTTTCTTGCCGCGCTGTCAGGTGCTTCTAGTTGTCGATCAGCCTAGCAACGTCCGCGCGCACAGCGATGACTGGTGGTAAAAGCCGGACGCTTGGACAATGATGCTTCCTGCTCTGGGTCCTCCCACTCCACAAGAAACCGGTATCGGGCAGAGCCGTGGACGGTCTTCGGAAAATGGGAGGACGCGAGACAGGACCGCCGCCGTCATGGCACCTGTGGTCCTGACTCTTGTCGCTTCGGTGCTGATCCGGTTCCTTCGGGGAGCCAGTCACGCCCCTCTAGGTGCCGTGGAAGCGAGACTAGACTCTCGGGAACTGGTCCAAAGCAGAATAGTCGTTCTGGGGCGGGAATCAAGAGAAGACACTATGATTATTATGAAGAAAGACTCGTGTAACTGAAACCCCCACTACGACATCGAACTGACATAGGGAAACGCCTCGTGATTGCAAACAATAGTCTTGTCGAGACCTCGACAAATTAAAAAAATAAACGTGGCAAGCCGCTTTTACTGTAAGTACACATAGATCCGCAGTTTGAACTGGAGACGGTGGAAACGGGAAAAGTCCTATTGTGATCCACGTGCCAAAAGACAACGTCCTCTTGCACATCCTTCCTTTGTCAATCAATCCCAGCAGAAACAAGAGTCATGACTCCTGCGCGCCGCCCAGCACGAGGAAGTTCGGGGAGGTGTGCGTGCGAACGCCTCCCACTGAAAGCGTGAACTATAATAGCCAGGAACGAGGGCACATGGCGTACTCTGAAGGACGATGGTGGTGGGATGGGATGGAATAGTGTTTGAGGCTTTGTCCGCTGGCCCCTGATCTCGATTTCCATTGCAGCGATACAGCATAGTCAGCCAAGATTAACTTTCCCAGAGGGACAGCTTTGGCCTGATGTTTAAACTTGTTTTCAGCTCGCCTTACTGTCCTAGTGAGCTCAATGGGCATTTGACAGCTCAGGCACAAACCGATCTTCTTGAATTGTGGGCTCAATGTAAGCCAGAAAACACAGCCTTGCGCCCGTTCTCAAACTCTGTTTCTTGTAGATTTGACGCTGGTGCTTATTGCCGGCACTTACAAGGGCAAAGCCTGTCGTGAGGCCCTGGCGATATTTCGTCTCAACTCGCACAGGGAAATTTGGAATATGAAGCTTGTTCGTACCGCGGAACCTCGGTCTGCTCTGCTTTGTTACTCTCTTGGACAAGCCCCCCCTCTGCCCTGCATCTCGATTTGTATGTATCTTGCCTGCTTGTTCCCCGCTTGCATTTCGACTACTCCGACTACAGCACGCTACGTCCAGGCTAGCGGTGGAGCTAAACCTGTCAAGTCAAGGCCAGTTGCGAATGTGTTTCGGTGCGGTTGCGGTTTTCAGCGTCCTGAAACAATGATTGCCATCCATTTGAGAAAGCAAGACGACTCTCCCGTCTCGATGGGGTAATGGGCTTTTTCTCGCAGCAATTGGACAAAAAACACGAAAGGCGTCACACGCACATCATTGGGTGGTATTGCGGGAAGTAACCGCACGGTCCCTGTTATATCCAGACCATTCGTCCAACTATGTGCCCAATCGCCGTGCGAGCATCGCCATGTTTTTGGGGGAATCATCGCCAATTGTAGTTTTGCCCATTGTGCAGACTGAGCACCGCGTGTTAAAGGGCAAGACACGAAAAGAACGAATCGAAAACATGGCTCGCTCGTTCTTCTTTTTCGACGTCGATCAATGACTCAGATGCTTCTGTTTTCCAGTTCATGCGCGTCTTTTCTACAGCAGAAATTAAAGAGCGCTCAACCGTGTCTGGTCTTATCTGGACCATCGGGCCCCCGCCACGTGAGTTTTTCCATCCCATCCCATCACACAGACGCACATAGCTCCAGAACGCATCGGGAAAATGTAGGATTTCGGTAATAGATTGACGTTGTTATTCTCCATCAGTCACAGGTTGTGTTCTTCACCTCCACTGAAGCTGTCGTGATGCCAGTATCATCCATGAATCCGAAGCGAATTGCCATGAGGTCCGAGAGTTGTCGTTCGCCCTGCTCTGCTCTATCCTTCTCATTTCCTTTTTGCCCATTAGACCTCGTACATTGTTGACCTTGGTCGCCGAATGTGCGGTATTTTTGTGTAGAGGAAAAGAAAAAAACAACTTGCTCGAATTCTTATGTCACTACTTCCGACAAGATGCTGGCTCCCCTTGCCGTCAATTTCCTTTGTTGACTGGGGCTATCTATTGTCTAGCGGGAAAATGGGCTGCGGGATAACGGCACCGTCATCGTCGTTATCAGAGAGGGTGTCGGGTCCTTACGCCAAGCCAAGCAGCAGCGAGGATACTCCCCATTATTCAAATGCTCGTTCCTTTTGACCCGGCGAGCTATTCATGTGCGGCGCGCCCTCAGCTCCAGGCAGTTCAATTCCGGACCAACCAACACTGGCCTAGTTTGATGCCCAGACCGTGGCTGAAGGACGCTGTCCTCCAGCGCCGTGGCGGGCGCTGAAATTCCTTTTTCCCTCTAAGTGCATTGTTGCTGTTGTGTGTATGGCAATTTTGCTTTTGAGAGGCATCGTTGCAGGAGGTACGCAATTCACATGCATTGTGTCATTGACTATTTTCCATCTAGACTCGTCGCTTTTCCTTGTTCTTTTTCCTCGTATTTGCTTTTCTCATTGCGGTTCTGTCAAACTCCATCTGCGGAATTAAAAAAAGTCAAGTGGGCAATTAATCGGGGCCACCGCAAGGCCAGGCATGACGGAAAATACGGGAATCCCTGTCCTGGGCAAAGGTGGCTTATTCGGCGTCCGGCTCTCAGCATTGTGCTGGATAACTAATACAGATTTCATGTGCCCAGCAGCCAGGGTTTTTGCCAGAGAGGCTTGATGAGAGAAGGGACGAAACAGAGATGCGAGGACCACAACGCAGGGCCGAATCTGAGTCCCCTCACGCACGCAGCACGTAATGACCCTGGCAGCCCTTGGTTGCAGGGGCCATCCTGTTGCCAGATTCAGCATAGTAGGACCAGTAGAGAAAACGCCAGGTACGGTGTCAGTCCCTGGTGCTCAGCTGGGCAAACAAGTCACAGGCGTGCAAAGTGGAATTGCAATTGGAAGTGGAAGCGAGAAGCTAAGAGACGCCAGGCTGGAGCCAGCAAGAGGCCCAAGGGAACTCTCAGATCCACCCCCGACACTAACAGCAAGGGTTGACAAGGGACAACGGTGTCCAGCCTGCACTCTGTGGCTCTCTGACGAGTAGACTACCCTTCCACCCTGGCTTTGGGCGGTTTTGCGGCGCTCGGCAGCATCAGGTTTTCGTGTAAGTCGAGAGCGTGTGAGTGGATAGTCCAGCCAGCCTCCGAAGCTCTGATCCCCTCGCGCCCATTCCCCTTTCGCGGCATTCCTACTATAATCTTGCTGTTGCATATTTTGACTTTGATCCATCCCATCGGTATAGCTAGTTCTGACTGGCCCTTATGCAGTGATCAGTGTCGTGCTGTAAGGCGGATAATGGGTACAAGAGAACGAGATGGGAGGCACACACACGCCTACATACACGTTGCCCGCTGCCCCTCCGCCCAGATCCATTCTCATGCTTCACAGAGCCACGAAGCGTCATTTTGCCTTCCGCGAGACCCGTGCGTAAAAGAGGCGAACTGTGGGGTTTCGCGTTTTGCTTTCCTGTCAAGACAAGAGTCGAGACGGCCAAGCGCGGAGAACCATCAGCCAGCACATCCTGTCTAGAATAGTCCAGAATGGTAACTCCAGCGATAGTTATTGCTTCTTTGCGCCTTCACGAGTTGGTAATTCGACAACTCGATGAACCCTGGCTGTGATCTAGTGCCAGTCCAGAGTGTAGTAAAAGAAAAACGCGGACCGAGAACAAGCAAGTAATAAACCAGGCTATTCAATAGAGGCAGCAAAAAAAGAACAAAATCAACCTGCAGTCGGCCATCCGGTCTTGTCAACGACCCTCTCTCCCATCCACCGTAACTAAGTATCTACGCTAGTGGCCTTGTCCCCCATGCCCATGCACGCTTTTTGCGCCAGCCCATCATGGTCCCGATCCCACGGTCCTTCCTTGTGTTCCCTGTCCTTAACCGATGGGCGATGGGATAAATAATACGGCAACAGGACCGAGCCTCTGGGGTCGTTACGTCTCGCGCACACCCCCTCCCGTACCCCCCCAATTCCCGCTGTCGTTTTTTTTTGCAGATCAATGTATAATGCCGCCTGCTCGTTCCCGTCTACAATACTAGTATATTTCCTCTTTAGAAAACGCTGCTGTTCCGTCGAATTGCAAATCTTGGTTCGGGCGTGTCATGAATGCCATCTGATCTCTGATTTTCCTTCTTTGTCTTGCAAACGATACTTAGACACCCTTTTTCTTTGGTCTGCGGGCAGATAACGTATACATTATATCAATCCAGCGGGAAGAAGGGAAGAAAGAGAGGGACGGAAACAGACAAAATCGACATGGCTACGGATCCGACCCAACTGCTCTTGGAGCAGTATACGGGCAAGGTGGTGCCGTATTCATTCAATGGAGGCTTCGTCTGCTTGAGTTATGCTATCAGCTTGGTCGGTACGGGAACGACCTTGGAATTGATTAGAAGGAGGACGTCACATCGAGGATTGCACAATTTGTATGTGGCCGTATGCTTGACGATATCGCGGAGAGTAATGCTAACGAAACTTATCAGATTATTATTAGTCGGCGCTGCTATCGCAATGGGCGGCATCGCCATTTGGTCCATGGCAAGTTGCAAGCTTGACATTCTCTCAAAAACGTTTGAGGATGTTGGTGTATACTAAGACGAAACGCAAAACAGCACTTCATTGGTAACAGAGCCATTTACATGCTTGACGGCGAAGAAGCCTTCCAGATTGCCTACTCTACCGCCCTGACCGTCATGTCCCTTCTGGTTCCTATCCTCGTCCTCGTCCTCGCCTTCCTGGGAGTCACCGGCAACGGCCGAATTCGATGGTGGCGTATCGTCCTCGCCGGCATTTTGTCTGGCGGTGCTATTTGCGGCATGCACTACCTCGCCGATTCGTCCATCAGCAACTACAGCAGCTCGTATCAGATTTCATACCTGATCGGCTCCATCATTATCGCAGTGCTAGCCAGTACAACTGCCTTGTCGTTGTTCTTCGTCTTCGAGAATACTTGGAGCAATACCTGGTGGAAGAGACTTGGATGTGCCATGGTCCTGGCTGGTGCTGTGTGCGGCATGCATTGGTGTGCGGCTGTTGGAACGAGCTATCGACTTTTGAGATGATCACCGGGCAAGGGTGTTTCTCGACAGGATGCCATGATTGTCGTTATTTGCTTGGTAAGGCCACCGCCAGCCACTTTCAAGAGTAATGCGGAAGCTAATCTATGGTTCGATATAGGCCATCGCCGCTGGTGTTGTCATGACTGTTCTGGCTGTCTACTCAAGTTGGGTCCGACGCGACTATGCCAGTAAATCGCAGCAAGTCGTGCTCGCAGCCGGCGTGTTTGACGACAAGGGCCGTATCATGGTCAGTCAGGACGGTTACCTCCCCAGTGAGGTCGTTACGGATACCTATCTGCCCAAGGTTCGTACAATTCTTCTGTAATCCTCCTTAGTGACATTCATGCTAACTGTCACGGCTCAAAAGTCCAACGACGACGTCTTCAACACAAACCACCCCCTCTTCCACTGGATGTTCCGCGCCTCCCGCAACTGGGACACCATCACCAAAGTCATGGTCAAGATGGCCAACCACATCTCCATCCTGGCCCAGGAGCGCAACACCGGCCGCACCGGAGTGAAACTGGTTGGTGAAGACGGTGTCCTAGTCGACGACTACGACATCATCCTTCGCGAGCTCTTCTGCGTCACAGCCGAAGCTCTCGCCTCCAAGACCAAAGAGACCCTCAAGAACGTCGGCACTCTCTGGGACGAGATCTTCGTCACCGGCGAGACATCCTCCAAGGCCTCGCCTCGTCAGCGAGTTCTCAACAGTGACAAGTTCAGCCTGCACACTCTTGCCGAGAAGGGTTTCCCTCAGCAAATCCAGGAATATGGCCGTGGTTGTCTCATGTTCCTTGTTCGCAAGGTCGACTCCAAGCGGGACATCGAACGACTTGAGGCCGCTGGCTATCGATTCGCTGAGGTTCATCAGGTTGTGAGCACCATTCGATCTAGCATGCACATCAAGACTCCTGATCTGGAGTCCCGTCTGCGCAACATGTCCAACCAAAAGGACAAGACTACTCTCCTTACTCCCGGTGTTCACGTCGGCATGTTTGCCGTGCGGGCTCGTCTTGACCGAAGTGGCTTTGACGTGCTTGCTCAGAAGACTGCTAAGAACTTGCTCCCCTCTGTGTCTCTGCCCATCAACACCCTTGAGCCAGTTCATTATGCCTTCCTGAGATCTCTGAGTGGCTTGACGCTGGCTGCCATTCTCATCAGAATCGAGAGGCAGCTGCACTTCTCGTCCACACAGGAGAAGAACTTCGCAACGAGCCTGAGGGAGGCCATTTCAACGCTGAGAGACTTCCTCGGCGACGAAGCCTTTGACGATGCCACCCTGCTGCCCAAGGAAGTCCAGCTGCCCTGCTTGGCAAAGAGAGAAAGCAAGTCTCTCTCAACCTGCACTCTCATCGCATTCCAGCTCGTCCTTCCCATCCATGCCAGTCTGCTTGCTCCCCAATGCGAGTTCACTCCCCTCAACTTCTTCAAGATGCGCCAGCTCACGTACGAGGGCTCATCGCACCACATTGAGTTCTCGCACATGGTCCACCGTGACATTTCCTCTGCCCTGCACGATGTGTCAGCCAGACGACTGAGCAGCACCCCTCAAGTCCCCGCCAAGTACTTCTCCAAGGCTGTCGGCGTCGTCAAAGAAAGCCTGCCCGGACACAGGAGGCATGCAACAAACTCCACATTATCACCTACCAAGAGCCAGGAACAGCTGTCTAAGGTTGCTTCCCAGCCTAGCTCGCTATACCACGGTGATGACGGCAGCTTTGACGACGCTCGCAAGTCATCCACCACAAGCCATAACTCTACCTACAAGGAGATTGAAAGCCAATCACACAAGTCAAGTCCCAGCAAGCAGTTCCATGTCTTTGGCGGCATCATGGTATCGCAAGAAGTATCAATCAATGTTCAAGTAAGTCTATTCTCTTCCCATCACTCCCATCTTCAAAATCTCAATGTAACTAACATTCATCGTTCCCAGACCCAAGAGAGCATTGACCCCCATGCACCCGAACAAAAGGGCTCAGAGATGGCCACCCTCCGCTCCCGCGCAGACACCCAAGGCAAGATAGAACACTACTACACAGCCACTGCAACGGGCGAGAACGCCAATGCCTCGCAGGGCAAGCAGCAAGAAGCTGCTTTCGTAGACGAGCTACTCGCCCTCACCATGCAAGCGGGCAAGCGGGCAACCACGTAAAGCAACACAGTCACACTTTATACGCGTAATGAATTGGGAAGTACGTATTTATTCTTTTGGGTTTCAACACGGTAATTTAACTTTGGTGTTCTTTTTGTGTTTGCGACACGGGTTTTTTAAGCTTGGATATACCATGGGATGGGATAGGATGTACTTTTAGAAAGTCCTGATAGTTTGGCGGTCATGATAGTGACAGACCTCTTTACTTTGAGAGAGGATTAAATCGATACGATAATGGGTACCCGCATGGCTGAGATGGCATTTTTGTTCGAGTGACCGTATTGGTGCGACGTATTCATTTCGCACGTCTTGACCCAATCACATGGTTGGAGAGTGGTTGTTCAGGGCGTACGCACGAAAGGTTCCTCGTCTTGGCATGAATATGTGTCACGTATGTCTCGCTGGCATCCGGTGACGAAGTCTTGTACAACAATACTCAATGGTGTCAAGGTTTTCTCCCACGGGGTTTGCCAAGTCTACGAGAATGCTGGCGGCCCTCTGCTATGATTCTCATAATTCGACTTCGGTTCCGACGCAAAAAGTATCCCTACCCTGCCGGAGCCCCCCGTTCCCATAACCGCCAACCTTAAGTCCCTTGACTCCTGTCAACCCTCAGCGCTGTTTCACACGCATCTCGCGTCCGGATCTGCATAATCGCAGCACGTGAATCGCAATCTTTCTAGAATCACCCCTGCTTCTGAATATAGGGGGGCTAACAAGAAAAATCTCTGCCATCGGAACCGATAGCCTGGGACGGCGATGTCCCAAAAACGCCTCCTCGACTAGTAGATTCGACTAGGGTGCTGGCTGGGTCCAGAAATCCGTCGCCCACCGACGTTTTCCAGGGGTACAAAAGACCCATACACTATCATTTGTCTAAGACGTGTTAGCCAAATTAACATATTGGGATCCATCATCATAACACGAATTGTAAAATACCGTGTTTATTAATACGGCTGCGGCTTTGCTGGCCCAATACGGTGTTACATGTCACCGCTCGTTAAGGCGAGCATTTGTTGGTAAGACTTTGTGGTGGGGGCTGAGGAATACATGCCATTAATTGCATCGTCTTCGTACGACACGTGGGGGGCGGAGACGAAGGAATGGCTCTTAAGATGGTTTTGGACTTTAGTGCAGGAAATTTCACTAAACAGTGTGCTGTAATTGTAGGCAAAGGATTCAATGGGCATGGACCGACGTCATCACGTAGATCACATAGGGAGATACTCACAGGGCCAGGTTTCCCATAGTTTCTCTGGGTCATAGGGCTGTGCCAGCGTATATCATAATTGGCTATAATGGAGAAGACGAGTACAATTATGAATGTTGTATTTTGATTATTATATCAGCCGGGTTCATCACGGCCTTCGTACCAAGTAAAAAAAGATACATCGTTGGGTATATGTCCATAATCGCTGATCCCCTCCAGTAATCCTAAACCAAAACAAAAACCGTAATTCGCCTTGTTGGCCTGACCGCTTCTCGCGCTGCGCCATGCCCTGTCGCCTGTGATAATCAAAACAAGGGGGTGCATAAAATCCGAGATAGTAAGGAAAAAAAAGGTAAAGGAGAAAAAAAAAGAGTCTCCCCATTTTTCGCTGGGGTCGCTTCATTCCATGTCCGCAATGTTGCCATCATCATGCACAACAATAGCAGGGAGGGGTGCGAGAGCCAACTTCGCGAACTTAGACTTCCTGCGAATTCCGTGTCGAGGCAGTGAAGTGTCATTTGCCACGCGCTCTTCCTCGCTCGCCTCTTCAATGCGATCGTTGACAAGCTTCAGGCGACGAAGGCCACCCCCACTACCACTCGTGAGCTTCTTGGTTCTCCCCCTTTTCACAGAAGGTGTCCTGGCGGGAACAGTGTCGCTCTCGTCTGATCCATAGTCATATCCTAGCGCCCTCAAGCGCTGCTTCTGATTCATCGTTCCATTGTGGTCACATGGGGCGCTAGGTACGGAAGTCCCTTGTAGGCTGGCCAAAACGTTGCATATCATGCATTTGTTTGGAGTCTTCTCTGCGACTAGTCCGGGCAGATTTGCGCTGATGTCTCCGAAGCCACCATCTTCGAATAACAAAGCCTCTTCGTCCTTCAGCATTCGCCGACGCTTCTCGGTGAAAGAGTCGACATCTGAAAAGTCCGACGTGAGGCATTCATACTCCTCAAGGTCCATGACTCCATGCTGGTAGGTGATGTCCTTGTGAAGTCGTGTGGACTCAAGCTCGGTATCATCGTCCACGGCAGCAATGGTAGGAGAACTTTGGTAGTCATCCCCGGCCGAGCTTCTGCCGTCCAGGATACTGGATTCGGTCTTGTGATATGCATCCATTCTTGCAGAGGAGTCAATTGATGTCGCTGCCGTGTGTCTGCTATGTGGGCGTCCCGTATTGCTGCTGGCACAATCCGAGTAATCTGTTGTCGGCGTGCTCCAGGTCAAAGACCCTTGTCGCAACGACGAATGCCGCATTGGAACCTTTTGGGTGATATCTTCGTCCAGGATCACCCCGTTCTGGGACAAGTCCAACAATGCCTTGAGATCAACCGATAAAGGCAGCCGGGCCAGAGATTCCTCAACGGCGAGACGCACGGCATCTTGCCATTCCGGGTGTTGTTGGTGTGACGGCGGAGGGACTGCCACGAGTCGCGGCTTTGCAGCCCGAATATGAATCGCAGGCAAAACACCAAACTCCGACTCTGCTTCGCTGTCGGAGAAACACGAACGCTCAAGGCTGGGGCTCCGCAAGTCCTCTCTGGACAAAATGGACCGTGCGTCGCCCACGGGAGTCAAGGCTCCAGCTGTGGCTGTTGCGCGTCGGCTTCTATTGTCCAACCTCCGGCTGGAGCTTAGTTGGTAATCTTCTTCCTCGCGCATTATTGCCATACTACTTCGAGGCCGATAGCGTGGCACGCAAGGAGGGGAAATTGATCTGCTTTGCGATTTCGAGCGAGCATGTAGCGATCGTCGCCTGCCCGTTCGTTCGCCATCGACTATTGGTTGTTCTGTCGATATCCAATGTTTGCTTGCATTTGGTCGTCCCCCCGAGCGAAAGGTTTCAGTTTGGCGCACCTGTGCTGAGCTGTGATGTTCCGAGACTGAGCGACCAACTGGGTGGGCGCTATGGGCGGCAGCTCGGCTAGCAACTACTCCACTCACTTCGTGTCTTGGTTCTAGTGAGAGTTGATGATGGTCGCTTTGATGTCAAATTATCAATGTAGCTCAGGTCATCCGCCTCGCTGCCTCCGTAGGTGCTGCCTCCATAGGTAGACTGGTCCGCTTCTCGGGTGTGGCTGGTGATTGATGGGGCTTGTGTAAACCGGCGGATTTATCGCTTGTAAAACTCTTGCGAAACGGCGCTTTGCACATCAACACCATTCTCACCCACATTTCTCTCGGCGACATCCTCTCCATAGTCTCTGACACTGGCGGCTTGAACACGAGCGCGAAAGTCGTATGGCCTTATTACTCCATGTGCATCCAGAAGGTCGACATGTCCTTGCGCTCGGGTCGTTGGAAGAGCGGATGAAGTACTGAGAGAAGCTAAATTCGTCGAACGAAGACCTAAGTATCTCTTGTGAGCATGACTGATGGGAACTCATTTTGCCAGATCCGGATGACTCACTGGTGACAGATGCTGTGAGTACAGGGCGACCATTTTGCAAGCTGAAGGAATGATCGGATATGCCGTCATTGATGGATCGCCTGTTGAGGAAGTTCAGGAACCCCATGGCTATTGTGTGTTGGCCACGGCCATAGGACACTTAGAAGAGCGCGAGAACTTGTGGCTGACTGCGCTGCAAAGTGGTGGGGATGTTATGAGGCGACTTCGGCGTATTGTGAGCCACAATGGAAATAGGATACACCGCGAATAATGATAGCAGGAAGAGAAGAGACAATAAAACCTGTCGGTCGTCCGAACAAGTTGCTTTAGAGCGGCGGGAGTTGCCAACGCGGGCTCACGGGCGACGGCACAGATATATGGCGAGGGTTGGTCTACAACCACATCCAAACAGATGATAACCCAGTCTGATCAACCCCTGCATCGCCGCCATGGGCTTTGCTTGTCACACAGATTAGACTAGAACAATTGGCGGCATCCTGCATCAGAGCGCACACAAGTGGGCGAGAGTTTTCGGGCAAAGGTAACACTCCGTAACGTGGCCCGCAGTGACGTTTGTCCACGGAATCTGAGGCCCTTGTTGAAAAACCGCTTCTCATGTGGGCTTCTTGCAACTGAGTGCCACACTCGGGCTCCCCTGTCCAGCTTGGTGTGCTTGCCGACCAGGGGTCTGCTGAATGAGAGCGAAAGATGGCTCAAAGCGCATGTCATGCATCGCCATCTCGAGAACAAGGGGCCCAAAGAGTGATCTCCACAGACGGCGCTAGGCTGATCTTTGTCTAGGTTTGCCTGGTGTAGACTGTTGAAGACAGAGATGGTGGAGACTGAGAAACCCCTGGCTGCAAAAGACTTGACTCTGTGTCTGCAGTTGCATCTGCAACTGGCATTGGTCTTCCTTCTAATTACTTCTCCCCAACTGCTTCCATGGGTGACGGAACGGTGGTGGCTGCGATGATTTGCGATTGTCGCTGCTCTCATGTTTGGCGCGTCACCACCTCAACGCGAGAAGCCATCAACTGCGCTGTAAAAGACGACCAGTCTTTTCAGCTGGTGTCCATACTGATTGTTATCAGCTACAACGACCGTGCTTCCAGAACTCTATTGCTGTAAGGTGTAAGCATTAAGTTTTGTACCCTGTTCAAAAGGCGAGCGGCGACGCAAGTTCCAGCCGTCTTCTGTATGTACTTGAGGCATGATGCATGATAAAACACGGGATCTGGGAGGGGCGAGTCAGATTTCTCCCAGTGAGGACAAGCCAGCCTGCACCAAGCCCACGTCCGGTGTCAGGCAGGACCATCCATCATGGTTGAATCAGCGAACTTTGGACCAAGAGTGGCTGCCCGCCACCAAAAGCCCATGGGCCATTGTCCTGGCCCGAACTGTTGGCCAACGGCTAGCGACTGAGGCATGTTCCTGGCCGCCCCTAGCCTGTCGACTCGTTTGTACAAAGCCACTCCGTGTTTGTGTCAGGGCACCACACCGTTCCTGCAGCTTGGCTGCAACTATTTGCGCAGCCATTCGGAATCCCTTCGAGAAGGCACCCTGGTTCTGCGGCAAGCAGCATTGCATTGTACTTGACGCTTGCGGCAATTATAGGGCGTTAAAGGACGTTAAAAGCCTCAACGATAGAGCTGCAAGAAGTCCTGGGAGATTGATGGGAGCAATGCATGACGAAAAAATTACCGCATAGTAGATTATCAGTAATCGTCCTAGGTCAAAACTGACGTTAGTTATTAATTCGATGTTTTGGCCATTCTACTAGCACCAAGCGGCGAAGCTCCAGTGAGGGGTGAAGCAGGATGAGTGTTTCGTATGCAAGCCCCATACACGTTTTCAGCTCGAAGAGTGTTTTGGTGTGTGTCGGCGATGCGTACACGGAGAATGCTGCACCTAGCATCATGGGCAAGTCTCACAATGACTAGCCATTGTCAGCACGGACATCGGCAGACGTCTCTACGTGCGGACCATGCTGCCTCGCAGACAGACGGAGGTTTGTGGCTCTCAGGAATTGGCCACGCGCAACACGGCATCAAAAAATCCCATGGCCGCGGCGATACTCGACCGCGTACTCCGTACGGCATCGACAAGCCGTACGAGAAGTGCCTGCTCGGAATTTCGTTGGCAAGCAAAACTGACAAAATCGTCAGCGCCCATCAGCCGCATCCATGCTGTCGGTGGTGAGCGTATACCAATGAATGCCGTTGGTCGAGCGAAATGCCTCAGCATTGTGTCGGAACGTATCCTATCAGAGAAGGTCGCGGCGCAAAACAGACTCTAGTAACTTTTAGCGAGACGATGAATGGTCACGGCCGTCGTGGTTGGATGCCGCTCGGGGCGCGCAGGTTTCTGAACGATAATGTCAGAGCGCAAACCATGCTGTAAGGACAGACCTCTTTGCAGCGTGGGTGAGCTCAACCAGGCCTCCATTTTTCGCCAGGTCAGCATCGGCAGTGGGGTCACGCACTGTCAAAATTCAAATCGGCGAAATGCTATTGTGAGAGCGGATGGCTTGACGGCTTGTAACGCAATGATGGTGATGGTGAAGAAGCGTCCGTGTGTTGTTATAGAAGCGGCGACGGCGGCGCGGCAGTGGCAGTGTCATTGACACGGACGGCCGTGATCTGGGTTTCCGAGTCCACGATAGGCGTTGAATGCTCGAAATAGATTATGCGCAAGATAATAGAGGCCGGCTCACTTTGGCGGGCGTGCGTGATGGTGTTCGTCCATAGACGCAAAGCGAAAAGCTTGATTAGACATTGCAAGCTGCGGCGGTGAGATGTCTAGCTTCGAGACTATTTGGTCTCGAGTCCAGCTGCATGACGATGTAAGTCTCTTCCCTCCAACTCCTTCGTCATGTTTCCTCGCCTAGATGGATTCACCTGCCACCCACCCTCCTCTCTTGCACATTCACAGTCACATTCACATGGGAGTCGCTGTTCCAGTATCTGCGTGGGCGGTGTGTGGTGTGTTGTGTGGTTGGTCACTTTGCCTTCAATGTTTGCACTTGGTGCCTGGCACCTGGCACTTGGCCGCAGCTGGTGGCAGGCAGCAGGTACCTTCCCAGGCACACCAGAGATGCGCATCAATCATCAGTCCATCCACATTCGTAGAGGGAGCGACTTGCAGGAGTTGTCTGAGGTGCTGTCTTGTCAAATCAAACTTGCTCAAGCCCCCTGTGAGCTGCACATTGGTATCTCCTCCGCGATGATCGCGAAACCACGACGAAGCTCGGTTGGCAAGCCATCTGGAAGCCGTTTATCATGTCACCTGTCACCACGCACAAGAGCGAGCAACAGGATCGCTTTCTGCTCCGTGCGTCATCCACCGCTTCCGAGCCGTCAATACAAATTTCCAGACTGGGAGCTAATGGAAGCAATAACCAAACTCACCATGGCCATAATATAATATATGCCATAGCCCGAAATTCCATTTTCAGCCACTCCATGGAGGAGGGTTCGGCAGCAATCCCCAGCTAGCCTCTACCCTTCCGCCTTCGTTTAATTAGTCCTCGGTGGCCTCGTCGCTCACATTCGTCTCCAAGCGTGTCAAGGTCCAGTACATCCCTGAGTCTGCGTTACTAGCAGTTCCATATTCCCGTTGCACAAGACAAAATCAGCTGCGGAGCACTCCACAATGGACTGGATTCGTGAAAATGCGATTCTTGACGGTGCCTCCAGATGTTCGTGTTGAGCATTTTACCTGGGCGAATCAGCGTTGTGGATCGTTGACGCTATTTCCTCCCACCTGAACAACTTTTAATTACATGCAGAGTCAACCCGTCCACCACAACCATTGTGTTGGTAGCGACTAGAACCTTAGTGGCTGGGGCATCTCATTTTCATCGTGGAGATAGCGGGGCAACCGCTGTTTGCTGGATTGTCGTCGAAAACATGGGAGCGATTCAGCCGTCAAGTAGAACTACACCGGAATTTATTGATTGACGACGGTGTGGATAAGCTCACTCATGAAGCCAGACTGCCCGGATAGAGAGACATGCTAGATCCTGGCTCATCCATGGCTCATCCATAAGCACGATACGGGTTTCTGATCTAATTTGTGCATGATCAAGCAAACAATGTAGCTACTGAGTCCCAGGTCTGTCTGCCCCAGCTGCATGAGATGAAGGAGATGCGTTATCGTCGAAGGCCTGAGCCCGACCGTATAATAGGAGTTTACCGTTTTTGACGCTGGTACTCTGATTCATGTGGTTACGGAGGATGGGTTGCCTTGAACCATTCTTTGCGGGGCAGTCAGACATCGTACCCTGACACACAGTAAAAGTGTCTCAGCCGAAAGGTCAGTACAGGAAATTATTCAGTTACTCATAGACTTGATAGGTGCGGCTTTCTGTACAGAATCCCTGGCAATAATTAACAATTCATCAAATTTGCCATCGTATCATCCGGAAGACCAATTTATGAGCGACGCTCTGTCAGCCGATTTGAGAGTTTGACCATGGACGACACTGGGCGCATGAAAAGTTCTTGTTCTCCAACGATGCTTCCACTCGTTGGCGTGTCTGGCGGGATGCACGTGTGACGGGTACTTCCTCCGGCTTACTGAGCACAGTTGGGCTTTACCATCACAACCAACATCAGGCAGACGGATTTCAGCGGTACAATTTTCATGCACGCTCAGAAAGCCTGTCGGCGTGTTTCATGGAGTAGCTGCATGTAGTTGTTGCCGAACCCCGCCGGGAACACCGCCCGAACCCCATGATATATAACATCAATGACGAATGCTGCATGACCTGACGAGGCTTGCAGGCGATATTTCCTCGTCCAATTTCTGTGAGCAAGTGCATCTTGTGAACCGTCAACATGCTTCGTTCCGTCCTTCTCCTCGCGAACCTGAGCGCCGTCGTGACAGCCCAATTCCCTCCACAGCCACAGAATGTCACGATATTGAAGTCCAAGTTTTATGAGAACGTGACTCTGTCGTACAAAGAGGTCTGTTCACTCTCGATTGCCTCATGAATGACCTATACCGCAACAATGAGCTGATATATTCAAGCCTGGTATCTGCGAGACGACACCCGGCACCAGATCCTATGCTGGACATGTTCACCTCCCACCCGGTCTTTTGGACGATGCAGATGGAGAGCCTCAGGACTACCCCGTGAATACGTACGTAAACTGCATCGTAGTCTATCTCCGAACTGAAGACTTACCCATAATAATCTGACAACGCACTGCAAGATTCTTCTGGTTCTTCGAATCTCGTCACGACCCCGAGAATGCACCACTGAGTATATGGCTCAATGGAGGACCAGGGGCGTCGTCCCTCATCGGTCTCCTGCAAGAGAACGGTCCATGCTTCGTGGAAAACGACTCCGTCACAACAACCCTGAATCCGCTCAGCTGGAATAATCACGTCAACATGCTGTACATAGACCAGCCGAACCAAGTAGGCTTGTCATATGATGTGCCAACCAACTGCACCATGCAATTTGGCGAGCAAGTCACTATTACACCAGCGAATTTCTCAAACAGCCTGCCGCCGCTGAACTTGACTCACAGGGCTGGAACATTCTCAAGTCAATCGTCTTCTCATACGGCAAGTAGCTCGGCCCAGGCGGCTCACGCCCTGTGGCACTTTGCCCAAATCTTCTTCGCTGAATTCCCGCATTATAAGCCGCATGATGACAGAATTAGTGTATGGGCAGAGAGTTACGGAGGTCACTACGGTCCTATGATAATGAAGTTCTTTCAGCGGCAGAATGAAAGGATTGCCAACGGCACCATGGGGGATGAGCACGCTCTTTCCCTTCACCTCGATACGCTGGGCATCGTGAGCGGCTTGATTGATGCCGTCATCCAGGAGGAACCTTATATCAGCTTTCCGTTCAATAACGTAAAAATCATGCTCCTTTTGTTCTTTCACCCTCGTCTATCTCCCACCAAAATGGTGCAGGCACGCATTGAATGTCTATGGCGCATGCTAATTGTTCTCTTAGACATACGGGGTGCAGCTCTTCAATGAGTCGTTTTACCAATCCTTACACCACAATTATACGCGGCCTGGCGGCTGTCGAGATCAGTTTGTAGTTTGTCAAGATGCCCTCCGCGGATACTACGGCGCTACTTCTATGAAAAGAACCGCAGATGTCGCTAAGTGTCTGCGCCAGTTAAAAGATTGGTGTGACGCGCCCGCTACGAATTACTACTTATCCCATGGGAATACAAGCTGGTTTGACATAGCTCATCCAAAACATGATCCGTTCCCACCTCCCCATTTCCTAGGCTACATGATGCGAGAAGATGTTCTCCAGGCACTCGGTTCCCCTGTCAACTTCACCCAGACAGGTCCAGCCGTTGGGACTAGGTTCCAAGAAACCCTAGATTACTTCCCCGCCAACTTCAAAGACGCAATAGGGTATCTCCTGAACCACGGTATCAAGGTCCACATGATGTATGGCGATCGCGACTACGCATGTAACTGGGTAGGTGGTGAGGCGGTGTCGCTCGCTATCCCCCATTTGAGGTCCGATGCATTTAGTGAAACGGGATATGCTCCGCTCATGACTGATGAAGGCATTGGATGTTGGACACGACAGCTTGGTAACTTTAGTTTCTCGAGGGTTTATCAGGCTGGACACCAGATTCCCGCCTATCAGCCGCTTGTTGCGTATGAGATATTCATGCGTGCTACGTTTGGGCGGGACATTGCCACGGGCAAGGTCCATGTGACGGATGAGTATGCCACGAAGGGACCAAAGAGCACTTGGCATGTCAAGAATGAGTTGCCGATAGCTCCTGCGTCGAGGTGCTATATTTTGGATCCGGCGACGTGCGAGGCGGACGTGTGGACGAGGGTTGTCGATGGATCGGCGGAGGTGGTGGATTATTTTGTGGTGGATGCGGATGAGCATTACAATGAGCTGTAAATATTTGAATCTTTGTCTTTGGATGCGCAATCATTTCGTTTTGAGCTGAACTTGTGCCCACCTCTCGAAACGGCTCTCATTGAAAGTCCTTGAAATCGTGCATTTTTCGAGCCGGTGATCGTGAGCATCTCGGTTTCCCGATCCATCTTGCAGCTATTTATTGCCTAATGCACATTTCAGGCCTTAAATAATTTCGAAATTTTCAGTCGTGACTCAATTTAAGAAGTATCTACATGTCTCATCCTCAGGTTTTGAAGTATCTTATAAAGTCCACCACTGTTCTTTTTATTGAAGTCGTGATTGTCAGCAATGGCAGTACTGCTTCGCAATCTCATACTGTGGCAACCCAAGTACTCTCGGGGAGAATTGTCTCAAGAGCGTCTACCATATGCCTCAGAAAATTTCGCGCATGTTTACACTTCCGTTGAAGTTTGCCATGTCCTTGTGCTTTCGGCCATCACACCAGCAATAGCCCTCTTTCGTACAACAAACCTCTCAGTCCAGTAAACTCCAAGGACCACATATTATAGATTCTCACGAGCAATAGTCTCAGTAGCCTCGTCTTTTAACGCCGTGTACAAGAAAATTCCAGTAGTCTTCATCAACTACACGCTGTGCGATCACCGTGTAAGTCGTCAGCCATAAGCCCACTAAGTCCGACTAGCTCCAAACCCCGACTATCAAGATGACGTCGTCAGCATCTTCACTTACAGCCCATAAATGACCTCCAAAATCCCAAGATGCAAACCAAGTCCCTTCGATCATTCACAAAAATTAATCCATCATGGCCTCACAAACGGAATACGTCGCAACCTCACAAGGCGCACCCATCCCAAACGAACTCGCCCCAAATGAGGTTCTCATTCGTATTCACGCCGTGGCAATTAATCCTGCCGACACAAAAATGATAGACCACGGCCACAGGGGGACCACATACCCCCTCGTAGCCGGCCTAGATGGTTCCGGCACAATCTACGCCATTGGTTCAGCCGTCACGCGCTCCACTATCGGCGACGAAGTCCTCGCTTTATTTGCACCGCGTGATCGGGGCGGTTCGTTCCAGGACTTTGCGGTCATTAGTGAAGAAAAGGTCTCTAAGAAGGGATATTTATCCTTTGCGGAGGCTGCTAGTCTGGGGTACGTCATCTCACTTTTCGGCGATTGGACTAATACTGATGATTATAGGATGAGTTACTTTACTGCCGTGATGGGGCTTGGCATCGGACTGGGTATACCTCTTCCTTTTGTGGAAGATGGACCTCGTGACGGGTTGAAACTATCCTCTGTGCTTGTTCTCGGTGGTAGTTCTGCGCTTGGTTCCGCGGCGATTCTACTTCTAAGATTAGCAGTGCCGGATGCCAAGATTGTAGTAACTTGCTCGTCGCGGTACTTTAGTCGCGTGAAGGAGTACCTCGGCGCAGAGGCATGTGTTGATCGGAACTCAGACTCGTTGGTCGATGAAGTCAAGGCCGTGACAGACGGGAAGGGTGTCGATGCCATTTTTGATGCAGTCGGCGCAGGGGCTGAGAGTCGAGTGTTTGGGGCACTACGACGGGACGGACCTCGACGATATGCGCAGGTGTGGACGGGTGATGAGGAGGTTGTTGTTCCTGAGGGGGTGGACTCGGTGCTCTTCCGGAGTCGTGATTTCGAGAAGTTGCAGGGTGGGATGAACATTATGAAGGGCTTGCAGAGTTTGCTTGAGTCAAGGGCGTACAAGCTGCCTCTTCCGGTGAGGCATGTTGGTGCTGGATTGGATAGTTTGAGAGAGGGTCTGGAGCTGATGAGGAAGGGACCGAGTGGGGAGAAATTAGTTGTTACATTATGAGATGATAAGGAGAGGAGGTTAAAATGTTGAGCACATTTATCTTTGGGTTGGTGTCGGCTCATTTGTCTATACTAGATATAGCAGGGCTAAATGAAGCGGTCGTATATTCGTCTGTATAGAATCTATGTTCTCGTTTGTGTATATATAAGTACGGATGTACAACAGGCCTTTTCATTCTGTATGTCATATCTTGGGCATGACTTCTGCCCACTTCTTCGTATGGTGTTCGTAAAATTTTAATAATTCCATGGTTCGTGGCATTGAAAGCGGTTTCATGTAGTATTGGCGTCACCCAACCGCAGCTCAAATGAACGACTGTTCATTTCTTCGCTCGATTGTGTCGTCTGTGAGCACCGTCGTCATTGCAATTGCTATTTGGGTTTGCAGATTGCCAACACGTTCATGCCAATGGAGGTTGTGATAGTCAAGCTGTCGATGTCTTGCGCAGCAAAGGCTTCCAAAAATCCAGGGGCGGATATCAAGTGCCGTCGCGGCCATCTCTCATCACAGTTCTTTGCTATATTTCGGCGCGGCCAATTCAGCCCACGTACTCTGCTGTCGTGCGCGGTGCTGTCGAGGAAGCGAATCGGGGCGATCGACCGACCTGATTCTATAAAGTCAGAACCTCGAATCCCATTGCCATAATATGCAGCCGCAGCAAAGCTATTTCAGGCCATTCTAGGCTCATTGACTTGAATCTCGGTCATCATAAACCACCAACAAGCGTCCAAACGGTCAACACGGCGCCCAGGAGCGCACCGGCTAAACTCGGCTTTAAAGACAACGCAGGGCTATCCTCATCGTCCATAACAGGGGCAGTCGAGTTGTGCTTTCCTTTCCTATCAGACGGCTTGTGCATCAACGCCACCACCGGTATGGCGCTGACGACCGTCAGACCTGGTGTTTCGGACGGCGCAATCGTATACGTAGACGAGTTAATACCACTGGTGGCCGACGTGACGATAATCAACGGGTTTGATAGTATCGTTCCTTGGTACGACGTGACCGTCATTAAGTCCTGCGTGGGAAGATATATTTCACATCGTTGAGAGTAACTATATGACGATAGGGGGCCCATATCTGAAGTACACATCGCATCGTCGTTGGCTTTAAATCCCCTACAAAGGTGTTCGTTAGCAGTCTATTTCCACTACCATGCTTCAATCCGGCAGGTGTTCGCAAATCACATACTTGGGACAACACCAGACAAGCGTCTCGCCAGGATCGAGTATGCCTGCGTAGGCCTGCAACTTGGGTAACGGTTCAGGACTGCCATTCGGCGTGGTGCTAGATGTCGTTATTCCCGTAAAGACTCCACGCGGCCTAGTCGCCTGCTTGTCGCCGCCGACAACTGCGCCGGCCCTCCTCCACCCCGAAGGACACCTGAAGCCGGGAGAATGGTATACGAGGTTGCCATTGTGCGGATGGGCGGCAAGTTCGCCGTTCAGGTCGTCGAGGGCCTTCCCGCTGGGGAGACATCCGTCGTACTTTGGGGCGGCGCAACTGGGGTAGCCGTAGAGGCCTCGAGTGTCTGCTAACTGCGTCTCGATGTAGACGTTGGGTTTGGCGGTTGTGCAGGACGGCGCAGGAGTAAAGCGGGTGGTGAGTGGGCCAATATTGGTGACGGAATAGCCAAAGTATTGGGTTGGCGTCGGCATGATGGCTGGAGGAGCGCCAGGACGGCAGGCGTCTGGTCTGATGAACTAACAAACGGACCGACTTGGAGCATCGAGGGACAGGAACGTTGAGATTTTATCAAGCGACAGCTGTGGCGGGCCACCACATTATGTGTGCCGTACACATTCGACGATGATGATGCGCAAGTGGAAAGTGAGGACGGGTACATATACAGGACCGGTCTCAAAATAAAGGTGAGATCTGGAAACACAGGCCGGGGTGAGGCTGAGCTGTCTCGGTGTCCTGTTTCAGTGGCAGTGGTAATGGCCGTGGCGTGCTGGCAGCACCAGAGCGCCAGAACATCAGACCGAGATGACTGCCAAGCCCGCCCAAACGGGTACGCGAAGCCGCGTATTTCGCCAGCTGCCAGCGGCTCTGATAAAACTCCGGCCAGTTGCTACCAGTCGTGAAGTGGATCGCAAAGTGCCTGGTATTCAGTCTAACTCATCAGATCAGTATTACACTCTTCTCACCTTTTACGGCGGCGATTGTCCTATTTGTTCAAGAGCCTCTAGAAGAGTCAGTGAGGTCAACATTATTTCATGTCAGCATTCCGTTTTGACATCGTCCCACCTCAGCCGTCAGCACGATCCCATTAGCGCCTACATCATCCCATGTGAGGTTGCGGGAGCATAAGCCTCGTGAACATACCAAGACTATTCGGCATGTTGGCCCCTTAAGCTCGGAATTCCATTACGAAGCAACGACGTGGTTGTTCTGAGGTTGAAAGTCTACAAAGTTCGGCTCTCGTTGTTTCACGGTCGTCGTGCTGGGCACTTGGAAGTAATGCCACAAAAGATGAGGTTCGTGGCCGCAGCGGCTTGATAGATGATAATGCCAGAACGAAGAATGAAATTGCTGTGATGTTCTGGATCCGAGTCATCGGGATTACCCAAGATGGTTAAATCCGAAGACACAGTGACACTTTACTCGCGTCGTCGGTGAAGCTGCGGGTGCGCTGCGTTCGCTCGCCGCGGGGCGAAGCATATAATGGTGAGACATTTACACAAAGGCTTGCTACGGAAGTCACAAACCGGTAGGTGGCTTCTCAACATATCCCAAGTCAATGCGCATTGCCAAGACAGTGTACAATATCTCATCGATTCGCAACAGCATTGAAGCGGACAGCATTCGATACACGCGTTTCGCCATCGTGCAAAACTTGGGTAATCATCCATGAGGTCGTTTCAAATTTGTCTTATTTTTTTTGTTGGTTTCTTCAAATAGCATACATGCAGAGTTCCTTCGTCTAGATCCCTACTTGCGCACGTCTGTCTCTGCCGCCAGCAAATCGATTCTAGCCGGATATTTGTGCTATCTGCTTTTGAAAACGGTCAGCAGGATCCTCGACTTGTATTCCAACATGCGAAGAACAATAAGTAGCATCAGGTAAAGCAGTAGAATCACCGAAGAACTCATTCCCGTCTTGAAACATATTTTTATTGCATATCATCATAAGCAGGGGGTAATACAGGAAAAGACCGAACATACCTTTATCTCATGACACAAAGCTGGCATATCAACTGGTATTTCTATCACTCGACATCGGTCGAGGAGATGGTCGGCACCTCGGGGGCATTGCCTTTCGGTCCAACAACGGGAAGTTTGAACGGCTGGTACGGCAGGGCAAGGACAGAGGACGCACAGGCGACGACGATAACCCAAATGGCATTCATGTTGCAGGAATCGGAACTACCGGTGCGCGGATGGAAGATCGTGGTAATGAACGTCTGGTAATCACAAGCGAGACCTGCTCGAAGAACGTGGAGCAAATGCAAAAAGAACGTGGTTTGCAGAAACAAATTCTGGAGATGCGTGCCAAGAGAGTTATATCTCCCGCAGATGCAGACCAAACGGCCAATCCCCCAATCCGAGATGCTTGATCAGAGACTGTGATTAAAGGGATGGACAAGCACTTGCTTGAGGCACATCAATCGCATAGTGGACGCTAATCCAAGCCCATCACAGCGGCGGCTCCAGACACCGAATTGCAGTGTCGTCAGGCATTATTCCCGAGTGTCCATGAGCAAATGGTGCGGGCCGTGCGGTCGTGAAACCGCTGCGACTGGGGTGGGTGAGCGGCTATGACACTCGTCGGCCAATCGTTCTGATGCAGATGGTGTTTCATCGTCGAGGCGGTTGGAGGGCGAGCGTCTGGGCGGTTGAATGCCTGTGGATGACCAAGAAAGGCTGGATCATCTCATCATGGAAAAAGGACCAAACTGGTCGGCATTCTTGCCATGCGCATGCCGGAGAGAGAACAAAGCATGGCGAATGCAGGAAAGGTTGTGTGGGAGATGGTTTGTCCTCGATAGCTCTGGATTTTATTCTAGCTTGGCGTGGTGGATCATGGAGACGGTGTCGGAACAATCATTTGGCGCGCGGGCTTTATCGATAGCCCGCGAAGCGCAAGGCGGCATGGCGACTGCGGACTTCGGGTACCGCATGCTGTAGCTGCGAACGTCAGCTCGCCAAGCTAGTAGCAGCACCTTGGGAGCTTGCAGCAGGCAGTCGTCGTCATTGCTCATCCAACAAACACAACATCACCTAACAATCGCCTTGCGTCCCTAGACTTCTTACATGATCCTCACCTAAGTCTAAAGATCATCAGAGCCTCGCTCTCGCAACGCCCACATCATGCGCGCTTCCCTCATCACCGCCGTTGTCGGCACCGCCCTCGCCTCCAAACCACACACCTGGTCCGAAGACAGCGACAACCCGCTCCCCCTCGTCATCTGGCACGGCCTGGGAGACTCGGCCTCAGGCGAAGGTCTCGCAGAGATTTCCCAGCTCGCCGATGCCATCGCGCCCGGAATCTTCGTCCACATCGTCAACCCCAACAAGGACGGTGGTGATGACCGTACGGCCACCTTCTTCGGCAACGTCACCGAGCAAGTCCAGATCGTATGCGACCAACTCGCCGCGAACCCGATCCTCTCCACAGCCCCAGCAATCGACGCCATCGGCTTCTCCCAGGGAGGTCAATTCCTCCGAGGATACGTCGAGCGCTGCAACAAGCCTCCCGTGAGGAACCTCATCACCTTCGGCAGCCAGCACAACGGCATCACCGAGTTCCGCGAATGCGGCCCCTCCGACTTCATCTGCAAGGGTGCCATGGCCCTTCTGCGCTTCAACGTATGGAGTTCGTTCGTTCAGAACCGTGTTGTGCCAGCGCAGTATTACCGCTCCACGGAGGCCAGTGAATATCAGTCGTATCTCGATAACTCGAATTATCTGGCAGATATCAACAACGAGAAGGAGCTCAAAAATGAGGAGTACAAGAAAAACTTGGCGAGTCTTGAGAATTTCGTCATGTACCTCTTTGAGAACGATACGGTGTCGATCCCCAAGGAGTCTTCGTGGTTCGGCGAGATCAGCGGCGACGGCAATCACACGTCGCTTAAGGATCGCCCAATTTACAAGGAGGACTGGCTTGGTCTGAAGACGCTGGACAAGAAGGGTGCTTTGAAGTTCAGGACTATCGAGGGAGAGCACATGCAGATCCCCGTTCAGGTTCTGAATGATACGATGACGGAGTTCCTGGGACAGTTCAAGTCGAAGGGCTCTTTCGTGTCTGATGAATTTGTGTCAGAGGAGCTGTAATGTCCTAATTGTGCAATAGGGGTGTGCAACATTGGAGGGAATGAATTGAAGGCTTTAATGCTGCAGACACAGGGATTGGATAATGAATTTCGGGTAAGGTTCACGGAAATAGCGTTCTTTTCAATATAGCAAATGCAAGTCGATTGATGCAGATTCTCATGTAACCATTAACACATCTATCTGGCAAGCAAAAAATATGTACATGTCATGTTTGTTTTAAACGCCCACAACGCCAGTGCCACAATGAGCACATGCAGCAAGTAATCCCTGATGTCCAAGCCTCTTTCTTCCTAAATTTAGCAACCGACCATTGTAATAAGTCTTGGAGTCTCCCTTAGTTGTCCATGGCCTTCTTAGCAGCGGCCTTTTGCTTCTTCAACTTGGCCTTGCGCTCGGAAATCTGCTTGTCCAACTTATCGTCGTTGCTCTCCGCAGTGACAACTTGCTTCTTGGCCTTCTTCTTGGGAGCAGGAGACTCGGTCTCGGCGGTGCTCTCGAGCGACTTGCGCTTCTTGCCGACGTTGGCCTTTTCCGTCTTGGGCTCTTCCGAGTCGGCGACAACATCCTTTTCGTCGACCCACAGCTCGTCGGTCTGCCAGATGGGCAGGGCGGCTGTGTCAGGACCCTTGATGTAGATGCTTCGGACGTTGCGCCACTTCTGAGGCACCCATTTACCGACCAGGCCGGTCACAACAGCGTCGACGTTGTCGGCGATTTGCTCGGAGGTCCAGTTAGCGTAGCCGATGCGCACGGCGGTGTTGGTCGTTGGTGAGAGGCTGACGAGGGCGGAGCTGAGGGCTTTCTCAATCTCCTTGGCGATGTCGGCGGCGGTACCGGCATTGATTTCCTCGGTGTTGGTCTTGTCTCTTCTGGGACGCTTGCCATCGACCTTGGCACGCTTGGCTTGCAGGAAGACGGGAATGGGTCTCTTGGACGTGGTCTTGTAGAATGTCTTGCCGAGGACCTTTGGCAGACGGTTGATGATGCGCTCGTCGGCGAGGAAGATGTCGTGCTCAGAAAAGAGTTTTCGCTGAGCATCATACTGGCTGTACTTGGCCTTAAGCTTGCCGAAATCGATGACGCGGGTGATGCGCTTGCTGAGGTCCGCAGGGAACTCATCAGAGCCGATGATGTTCTTATAGGCTCGCTGGGGGTCGGCGGTGATGGCGCAGATGGTGCTGGTCTCATCTGTGTTGAGTGAGTGTGGGAGGGGAATCTTGCCGGGCTGCAGACGGGCCTTGTCGGCGATGTGTCGCTTCGTAGTGAGGGTCAACCACACTGGCGTTTCCTCAATGTCCTCGCCATCCTCATCTTCGAGAAGATTGCGCTTAGTTGCGTCCTTGGCGCTCTGCTTAGCTGCCTTCTTGATGTACGCGAGAAGGGCTTTGGAGGCTTTCAGGGTCTAGGGTGGAGGGGAAAGTAGTTAGCAATGGATCGGGAACGATGAAGGTCGAGAAATCGGTGAGATCCTATGAACTACACACCTGGTCAGGATCGATTGAGGTCAAGGCATTTGAGCCGGCAACGGCTACTTCTTTTGAAGGGGCCATGGTTGCGTTGTGGTGGTGGATGAAATTCTACAACCTAGACTTGAGCAAACGGTCAAGCGGGCTGGATGGCAGAATTCAGTCTACGGATTTTTTAGGCGGTGGTAGGGGGGCAGTTTTTTTCTTCGCACCAGACCCAAAGGAAAAAGACCCAGTTTTGTGCTGGTCGGTGTTCGGAAGAAGCAGGCCCCGGTGGCTCCAGCACTCCGGTGCGGTCCGGCACCATGGCTCCACATTGAACTTCGGCAAGGTGCCGGCAACTCAATGCATGGAAGAAATGTGTGTTTAAATAAGATGCAATTAAGTCTCATGATTGAAGCTAATATTGTCTTTTTCGACTCCATTCAATAAAAATTTGCTAGGCTTTCGATGTGATGCATTCGCAGCATAAGTGACCTGGTGATGTCATGCATGGAACGGCCAGTGAGATTCACTTCCGTTCCAGCATTCATGATCGCGACAGTTTTAGAGATGATTTTTATGTGCCTTGGAATTTCTTACTACATTTCACCTGCTCAAGGCGTTTTAATTTCATTATGATTCTCTTTGTTTTAACTAATATGAAGATTGTCTGGAAATACGTTTCCATTAAGGGTTTGGCAGTGTCAGACTTACACATCTTCAGATCTCATTTGGGCACAATCACTCTCCTGAATGACAATCAGCGATGCGCGCCACAACATTCGATAAATGACCGGAAAGTTTGCACGGAAACGTGAAAATAGTCAAACCACGAATGAGTCATTTTAATCGGGTTTAATGCGGCACAAAATCGAGTCTACAGTATCATCATCGCAACCTCCAGGGTAGTCGTTTGCTCGCGGGGCACGCCTGGGCCCGAGACGCGCTATCACATCACGATCAATGCAGATGATCGCCTCACCACGTAACCGACCACAAAGTTTGAGCGCAATTGAAACGAGGGCATTAGATATTTCTGCAGCGATGCGGCCATATGAAGCTGCAATTCGTCCATAGGCTTTCCTTCGTAGTGTCACGGCGTACAGACTGGGAGCGTGAATGACGACATCGCGGCCCGTCAATCATGGTCCGAGAACGGCACTCACCAGAGCGGGATGCGAGGTATTATTTTCACAGCCAATATTTGTGGCTTTCAATTCGTTTTCCGGCTTCAAAGCGCAACAAAGACCAGCTTGAAGGCGCGTGCTTGGGCCATTGCTAAATTCATCATAGCACATGCACTTCGAGAGGTCTTGGATCAAGCCACACCACCAATGAATGAAACCTTGACCAACACAGACGTACATGGATTCCAAGGTGAGAGTGTCATTCACCCTTTTCAGAAAATGCCCGATAGGAGAATGAGCAATAAATAGTTTTTTGAAGGGAGCCTCGCAAAGAAGGAGTGTGCCATCCTCCAATCGGCCCAACTATCAAGACACGATGACCTCACACCACCACGATGGACAGTACTCGATAAAAGCCAATCATACAAGGGAGATGGGATGAGAAGGAAAAGAAGGCAGGCCACGGGCCAGAAATGGAGACACTAGAGTAAATTGGGGACTCGTCTAATATTCCATTTAGGACTAGAAGATCTTTTTTTTTCCTTTGCTGAAGAATGAATAGGCGGTTCGGGGACGACCATGCTTGATTGGAAAGGTGAAAGCAGACGCGCCTGGTGGAGACGTGTTTTGGGGGCATGGAGGAGGCTGGACTGGACGGGCTTGGAGCTTGGAGGGGGGCCAGCCGAGCCGAGGAAGGTGATGACGCGGAGAAATGCATTTTTAGGAGCGGTCGACGGAAAGACGGGCAGAAATGGACGTGAATCGAGACTTTGGTTTGAAAATAGCCAGCTGTTTCACTGGGATTTTTATTCAAGATCGAGTGATCTAGAGATCGAGTTGCACAAATCGTGAGGAAGGTCCATGAGGTCGGGTGCAAGCACAGGTGACAGAGGGCCCTACGCACGCTGTAATTCACACTGCGGGGAGTGAATTTAATGGAGCGGGTGGCAATGCATAGTGAATAACTGGCACGTTGGCAGCACGAGCACGGCAAGTCTTACAGCGCACACATCCCCTAAAGAGCAGCGCGTAATAGCGCTTGATTCAGCCACACGGCGCTAAAAGTCACCTAAACCACCTCCCGAAGCCCCCCCCAATCGCCCGCTGACCTCCCTGTCAAACCCCCTAAAAGTTATGCCATGCCGGGAGACATGTGCATGCACAACGCCAACGCCAACGCGATGCGTGGTCCATCGCGTTCGTGTCAGAGCCCACTTCACCTGGCACCTGGGGCCGTTTAAAATACGTGCAGCTGCTTCACCACGCCTCTTCCCTTCCTCCTCGTCTCTCTTGCTTTGCCCGCACACACCATTTTGATACACACCCGGCGGCCCAAAAATCGAAGCCCGTCCTAATCAACACCTCCCGACCTACTTGTGCGGCCCACGAATATACCTCAAGCCTCCAACATCGTCCTGCGTTGTCGCATCTCGACTCGACTCAACCCAACTTTCCCACCCAGAAAGCCTGCCTGCCTGGTGCGCGTGTCGGGGTGTAAGTGGGTTGTGGGTTTTTGTGACGGCCTCTTAACGCGCTTGCTTGCACGAGTCTAACCGAGACGGAAATCCTACGACAACGACAAAAGCCTTGAGGAACAAGACAAGAAAAAAAGTACTGGGTGTCACAGGCCAGAATGGTCTTTGGTCTTGTTTGATCTTTAATTTTTAAACCAATATTATTCTCCTCTCCAGAAAAGTCCATGGACTCGTCGCCGCCGCCCACTGGGCCTGTGGCCTCGACCCGCGAACCCGCGTTGCCCTTTTCGACTTTGGCACGCTCGACATCAACCTCTGCTGCTGGCACCAAACGACCTGCACCCTCATTGCTGCCTGCCTTTGAGCCTCTATCATCATCACCAGGTCTTCCTCGTCCACTGAAACGCCAAAATACAGGTCATGCACACCTCAAGTATCCCACGCCTGTGCCAACGTCTAGCACTGGCATCCTCTCCAGCTCGCCGCCTCGACAACCTGGCCTGGCTCGCACCACTTCTGAACGTGCACCTCTTTCTGCTGTACCAGCAGTCGAGCTTCCCGAGAATGGAGACTTGGTGGCCATGGGCAGGTCGTCCAACTCCTCGCAGTTCCAGCTCTCCGCGAACCGGCTGGTGTCGCGTGTCCATGTGAAGGCGCGTTATATCCCGGCTGCAAGCCCTCTGGAAACCAACAAAATCGAGATTGTCTGCAATGGATGGAACGGCCTCAAGCTGCACTGCCAGGGACGCACGTGGGAGTTGTTCAAGGGCGACAGCTTCACCATTGAGACGGAGGGCACTGATCTCATTGTGGATGTCTTGGATGCCCGCGTCATGATTCAGTGGCCGAAACGTGGTGCAGTCACAACGGAGAGCTTGGCCAACCTATCTGATTCCAGCTGGGACGACTCTCCTCCACGCTCGCAGCTGAGAGGCAACTCGTTGCTGCAGTCGTCGCCTTTGCGGAGAGACACGCGCATCACCTCGCCGGAAAGCCCTACGCCGGTTGGCAATCTGTCCAGCTCACAGCGTCTGCAAGCCATTCTGCCCGGTCTTGCAAGCCGAGACGACGGCATCCAGATTTACGAGGATGAGCCAGAGTTTCCAGAACCAAAGGGTGACGTGGTTGACGTTGGCGTGAGCATGAGGACCGATGCTACGGCCAGCTTCTCCAGCGAGCTGAGTGACGCCGAGGATGAGAATGACCCGGACGAAGAGAACGACCCTATTGTTCACTCTTTTGGCCCCTTTGGCGCCAACATCGCCGGCAGACTTGCATCGATATCGACCAAGTCGCCAAAGTTGGCCAAGCCGCTGCATCGTCGCCCGCAGAATGTTTCGTCCACCGAGACTCTGACCGCACCTGATATGCCCTCCATCCCTTCATCTCCCGTCAAGAAGCGTGCTCCTGGACCGAAACCGACTGCTTTGCCTGCCGCAGTCAAAGAATCTCACGAAGACATCCCATCCTCACCTCCTGCTGCATCAACCACGCCCGTTCCTCACGAGGACACCCCTACGCCATCCATCGAGATTGACCCAGCCGTGACAAACCATGTCGTGAACCAGCTTGTCTTCTCGCGTCTCGCATCCACGCCGCTGTCAACTATCATGCAGAACTTGCCCAGCGAGCACAAAGTCGGATTGACCAATGACGTCCTGCGCATCACCATCGAGGCAGCATCCTGCATCGGCATCATCCCCCGCCAGGGCAAAGATGCCGCAGGAAAAGCTCTGGAGAGCGAATATTATTATCAGCCCGACAAGGACGATGATCTCCAGCGCCGAAGCGTCGTCGATGCCATGCGTAAACCCAGTCTGCGCAACTGCCGAAAACAGCACAAGGTTTGTACCCCCATGGTTCTCTTGTACATCAGTATTGCTCACTTGTGTCATTAGCAATATTATTGGAAGCGCCCCAAAACACCGTAATGTGTACTTCCGTTACCATTCTTAACGCCTTACGGAATAATATTCATTCATCATTAGCATCGCGAGATGCCCCTTCGTGTATATAATGTGGGCACTGACGCCCCTGGTTTGACAAAATGTGGATGAGACCCTTTTACCCTGCATAGCTTGGCGTTTGATTGATTAGATGGAGATTCCGTGGCAGGTGTTGGGTGTTGTGATGCGAGGTGAATACCATTTTGTTTTTCGCTGTAAGAGGAATGTAGGCTTGTGTTATGGATGGCAATGATGCTGGAAGATGTAGGGGATTGAGTTTTGCAACAGGTGATGGACGTGAGGTTGGAGGGATATAGGCAATTGAGTTTGTTAAATGGACCGACGGCGTACTCTGGGTCACGGGAAAGCATAAGAGTTAAAACGTTCTGTAGTCTACCGTGATGTCACGGGTAGATTTGGTAATAATACACGCAGTATATACCCAGAATCACAACGCCGTTACTCGAACGAACGAGAATGCAATGAATGCAAAAGCTTAATACAACATCGGCACATTTCAAGCCAGTGACGCGTCTTGTACTGAGTTTCTCACCGGTTGGTCACGCCCGCATCACGCAGTGCATCACACCATGGCTTCCTCATCCACCCAATTACACCCGAAGGCGCTGCATCACCCCACTTTGTGGCGAACTGGTCCCCGAATGGGCAGTACTTAGGGGCCTTGTCCTCCGCAAGGAACCAGATGTTTTTATTCAAACTTCCAATACATACAATTCACAATTTACACTCTACACTCTACACTACAATCTACAAATCATCTATACGATTACTACAATCAATCAACATCAACAAAACATGCCTGAACAAAAAAGCATCCCGGTTCACACACGAGGTACGTACCAACCTCACTATTCAAGAGAGAACAAAGAAAGCTAACAAGGTAGACACACACCGCGCCCAGGAAAGATGCATGGCCGCCACGAATGCCTGGAAACCATCATTCGATAGGCGTCAGTCGTGGAATAAGGAGGATCAGAAGCATTCGCTGCAGATGAGTGGGGTGGAGGATGTGAAGACGGGGCCTGGGTTCACTGAGAAGGTTGGACGGTGATTTGATGAGTATAGTGCTGGGGAAGAAGAAAGGAATGACACAAAACGAATTTGGGAACTGACCATGAATATCAAGGCCAGAGTGGACGAGACATGAAAATGCACATGCACATGCACTAGCGCAGCAGATTGATGACTGTATGGTATACGAATTGATGAAAAGAAATACGCTAATTGCTAATCCTTCCTTGCCTCCCATGATAAATAACTCCCGGAGCGCCGATGATTGAAACAAACAGAAAATATGTGAGCGGACTTCTAGCTATGCTGAGTCGAGTGCCTTCGAGGGTATACAAACTAATCATCCTCGTCGTTATACATATCTGAACCACATCCCCTCCCGATCAAGTATTCCTTCAAAACGACTTTCCACCAGTGGAAAGATAGTCCCCTGCTACACTTACAGCTTAGGCTGTGCCCGCAACCCAAGCTGTTCCAATTACCGCCTTGCGGCCAAGACTCCTCTTCTTCTTGCCCATCTTGACATCCTGACTGTGTCCAGCATTGACTGGCCGGTACTGCGGTGATTCATAGTTGACGTACCCCGTGGGGCTGGCAAAGTTGCTGGCGCCGGAGCGGCCCATCATGTCGATTGGGTTGATGGTCGACCCCGACTCGTCCTTGAATGCAGTGCCTGGTCGCACCTTGCGAAACACGAGCACATCGCCACCATCAGATGCAATCTCATACCCTTCCGCCTGTATCGCGCTGAAGTAAGGGAAGAATTTGGAAGGGTTGGATACACGAAGTAAGACCTCGGCCGGAGTGGCGGGGGACGAGGTGTCGTGAACACCAGACGAAGTCTCGGCGATGCTGATGGACTGCGTGCTGGGATCGTATGCAAGCATCTTGTACAACGTGGGCTGCTGTTTCGGTGTCTTCTCAGCGCCGGCGCCATATGCCTCCTCTTCTGGCCGACCCTGGTGATGTCGAACAAAGGTTGGCCACGTACTGTTGCCTGCGCACTCATCCATGTAGCTGAGCTCGAGGCCTTGAGGACACTTGATGTATGGGTCTTCTTCCAGCCGCATTCTCTCCAGTCGGTTCATCGTAGACAGCAATGGTTTTCGACCAGCATTTCGGTCCAGAGCTGGTTGTAGTCTTGAGGACTCATTGGTCTTCTCAGTTGGAAAGCTCTCATCCATGGATGAGAAATCGCTTTCTTCCTTTTCGCATCCCAGGGTGTTGGCGGACTTGGAACGGCTCTCCTGTGCGAGGTGCTTGGGAAGCAAGGTCGATGTTGACGACGAATCCGATCTGTTCCAAGACGTGGCAAATTCCTCCGGGAAATCCTTGCTATAAGTGCCTGTCAAAGCCTGTGGGGTGCTTGCGATGTCTGCGCCCCCGGCCACGGCATTCTGTTCCTGCGCTTGTCGGAATTTGGCCCTCTGTACCATCGTGTGCTTGCTATTACGGTAGGCTCTCCGTAACACATCGCTGCGGATCTCCGCTGCCGTTTGAGGCTCTACATCGTTCTCGTAAGAACTGTCAAAAGCACGAAGACTACTTGCAATCGGATCCGCCTTCTCCAAGGGCTTGCCGTCAGGTTCATTGTGCATCACCGGCTTGTAGGAGCCCAAATCCTTGTATGCCTTGGAAGCTTCCTCCGGATGCGTTGGGTATGGTTTGTCGGGTGAGTCAAATGACCGCGGCTGGTACTTGTGCAGGTCTTGGTAGTTCTTGGTGAGTTCCTCAGGATGAACATGTTTGATCTTGTCGGGCTCTTCGAATCCAGCAGAGGGGTACTTGTGGAGATCCTTGTACTGCTTGGATGAGAGTTCAGGGTGAACGCGTTCTTCTGCAGGCCCTGCGTTGGGGAATGCATCGTACTTTCGCAGATCTTCATATTGCTTTGAAGCTTCCTCGGGGTGGATTCGAGGTACCTCGGGCCCAGAATTGGGGTATTGCGCGTAGAGGTGTAGATCTTCGTAGTTCTTGGACAACTCTTCCGGCGTAAGCTTTCGAAGACCGTCAGGCTCATTCCACCTGACTGGCCCATACTTGTCCAGGTCTTTATAAGCCTTGGCTGGGTCAGCCATGGAAACATCCACCTTGGGAGCAATTGGCTCTGCCTTGGGAGTGGCATCCTGTTGTGCGGCCTCGTGAGCCTCCAGAACCGAATCCGCGGCAACAAAAGGTCTCTTGTACGCATCCAGGTCCTCATACTGCTTAGATTTCTCTTCTGGGGTAAGTCGTCGCAAACCATCGGGCTCGTTCCACTTGACAGGACCATACTTATCGAGGTCGTCATAGTTCTTCGATAATTCCTCTGGCGTCAGTTCTCGCAGGCCATCGGGTTCATTCCACGTTACTGGACCATATTTGTCCAAGTCATCATAGTTCTTGGAGAGTTCTTCAGGTGTCTGCTCACGCAGGCCATCGGGCTCATTCCATTCTACGGGCTTGTACTTCTGAAGATCGTCGTATCGAGGCTTGGACGATTCCATGGCGGCGGCTGCCTCGTTTGAAACATCCGGCGAGGCATAATTGTCTAGATCTTTGTATTTTTTCGACTTTTCCTCTGGCGTGAGCTCGGGCAGACCGTCGGGCTCGTTCCATTTCACGGGTTTATATTTGTCCAAGTCCTTGTAGTCTTTGGACGCTTCTTCAGCAGTGGGCGGTCGCTTGGCATTTGGGTCGTCAAACTTCTTTGGGTCGTACTTTTTCAACTCGGATGCTTTCGGTTCGGACCGCTGAGAATTACTGTGCTGGACAGAATTCGCGTCCTGACTTGATGTAGTCGCATTCAAGACGTCTTCGGCGGTGAGAGGCTTGGCTTTGCTGCCCCGCAAGTATTTGCGAAGGTTACCCAGTGGCGACCAGTGTGCGGGTTGAGATGACTTTTTCGTTTGACTGGCGTTGAAGAGATGATCAATGGCTTCTCGCTCGACGTCCTCGATGTTTCTTCCTGGACGAACCCCGGATAACTCATCCGACCATGACTTGACGTCTTTGATATTGATGTACTTGGACGCTAAGGTCCCGGTGGGGCCGTGGGCAATGTGTGCGAAAGCTGTCTTCATGGCAGCCTGGACATTATCGTGCCTAGGCTTGTTTTCCCATGACAGCTTGCGGTTTGATGACTCCATGCATCGGTGCCTGTGTGCGCGATGCCGGCGACGGGAGTGATGCCACGCATCGCCATCACAATTTCTTGACCAGGCGCCGAACCAGAACAATCTGCATTGCCGTTGCCTCGAGCGAATCAGTGCCGCGGTTGAAGGACTTAATAGCTGTACAGATCGAGCTGCGCGACGCGAAGCCAATGTCAAGCCGGCTGCCCGAGATGTGGTGCCGTTGGCCAACATGATTGCGAGATGCGCTCGCAAAGCGGATGGCGGCGGCAGGTCTTTGGTGTCTGTTCTTGATCTGCTCGACGGAGGAGCCTGTCATGCAAGTGTCAGTCGTCTGGTGCCCCAGGCATTTGCTGCTGGACGCAGTTCAAGCTGGCACGATGTGTTGAAGAACTATGGTTTGTCCGGTGCGCCAAACAAAAAGAAGAAAGAAAACGAAGAAACGTACGACGACGCAGACGATGTCGACACGGCTTATGACCCGAGAGTTAACACCCGCTCA
>AFRD01000189.1:0-60780 GCA_000222875.2 Periglandula ipomoeae IasaF13
AAAGTGAAGTCGTAGAAACAGAGGCATGGGGCCATGACATGGTAATTATGACAAGGAGGACGAGAGAGGAGGAACGTGAACATACGCTTGGCTTGTCGGTTGAAGAGTCTGGATCAGTGGCGGCCATGCTGAATGGAGGAGGGAGGATCTTGATCCCTGAGCGAGCGTGGGAGTAGGGTATGGTGGCTTTGAGACGCAATACTGTGATGCAAGGCGCTGGTGTTGGAAGTGACCAGACAGTTGGTGATACTCGGGTTAATAGTGCAACTCTGCCGGGATTGTTGGTGCTGGAAGGAGGCGCAAGGACCAGCCAGTGGTGAGTCCAGTATCCGATGTTGACTGGCTAAGGCTACATGTAGTTGTGCCAGACGATTGCGGTTGGTGGAGTCCAGTCTGGTATTATCGGGCCACAGGGGTTCAATGCTCTATTGTCAATACCTACCTAGGCATTGAGTCTCTTCCCCGAAGGTGGCCTTATTATGCCTGTGGTGCATTGGGGCTGGCTGAGGGGCTGCACAATGCCTGGTCTGGTACGACATCAGGCTTGGCCCTTTGGCTGTCACTGGCGTCGCGTTTACAGGGCGGGCTCGGTGGGGGAATCAGCAGGCCAGAAGCACCACAGGCCTCAACCATTACTGTTGGCCATGCATGTGTCACTGCAGCCCGCGCCGGAAAGCAGCTGAGTACGGGTACGCGCCCCTCAGTGCCTCCAGGCTAAAAAGGCCCAAGAGGCCCTGCGACTGCCGCCCTACTCGCCTGCCCCGTTGATCCGTTTTCAGCGCCCCGAATCTCGCCGGCCACTGCCTGGCCCCGTTCGCTGCGTCACCATCAGCCGCCTGCATATCGAATCGCTGCTTCTTCTGGTACCTGCCGATGCGGAGGGTTTGCGAACCTCGTAAAGCTTAAATTAACCAGTCGAGCATCTTGTATTTTTGTGCATCATCTCCTCAGGCGCTGACTCGGGCATTTCACTGCCCCTTGATTCCCTTCCTTCAACTCTAATAATCGAATCGCCTTCGCTCGATCTTATAGTCGGACTGTCCTGCTTATTCACCGTCGCGCAAAGCAGAACGGTTAGAATGGTGCCTAGGTAGCTTCACGAGGTTTCTCGGCCCCCCTCACGCTCGTCCACGACGACGACGGAGGCGCAATCATGCCTCAAGCTCAGAACCCAGCGGGGGCATTCCTCTTTATCCTCGTTCTGATCTGGCTGCTCTTCCCCGAAAGCGATTACCGAAGCCAATCGCTCGCCTTATCCGAAGTTGCTGTCGACCGCTTGTCACGATATCGAGATGCGCTTGGTGTCATGAACACAACGAGATGGGGCGACTTCTCACCTCAGAACAAGACTGCGGATAACGGAGATGTCACCACGGCCAAGTTCCTTAACCTTACGGGATTCAGAGAACATGATGGTTTCGCATGGGACGACCTGGAGGCATTCCGACAAAAGGGCCTGCGGCTGAGCAGACATGCCGTGCCACCCATCCGTGGCCAGCAGCTCTGGGATGTCGCTCAAGGAGACGCAATCTGGATGAATGCGTCAGGAACTGTTCACGGCGAATGGGTTCGCCGGCCGGGCTCTGTGACCCGAGGCTTCGACAGTTACAACTTGACGAAGAACGTGCCCGGTGTCGAGTGGATGGGGCACAAGGTGGAATGGGCGAGGAACGTCACGGGCGAATCCGGCAAGATGATGCTCCGCCTGAACGGTAACAGGACGCTCAACCACTACGAGCAACTACCCATGGATATGGCCCCTCTGTCAGGAGGCATAATTCGCAGCTTGCGGGGGACAGCGACGATTGAAGATACAACTGGTTCCGGCCTCAACTGGGAGATGAAGTTATGGGGCGTACACTGGCCGCGCCAGGGCGTGATCCTCATGACGACCACGAGCGAGAAGTTCGAAGGCATCTTTGCGCTTCCTCACTTGTCACCCGGCCCTGATTTCTTCCAGTCGAGTCAGACGCTCCTCAACAAGACCCTTGCGAGAGTAATCCGACGTAAAGAGAAGCACGTCTATGTTGACCAACAAATGCCCTGGAATTCGGATATCGAAAACCCAATGTACACGGCATATCCGTCTCCGCACTGCGAATATATCATGTACGCGCAAGTCCACCCGCCTCTGCCACAAACTCACGACAGTAATGGCGACCCCATTGCACCAAACACTATGGAAGACACGATTCGAGCCATTGAATCTGAGTTGCAATATCCCGTTGGAGCGCCGATCCCCAAGATTCCCAAACTCAAGATGTCAGCCGTCGTTTACTCTCCCGACTGCGCATTCTTCCTCGAGACCAAGGAAAGTCCAGATTTCCCTCCCGGCGAGGGCGACCACCTTATCGGCACAAAGAAAGAGGTTCATACACATCAAATCAAAACATGGCTGTTGCTCTACGCCCTCGTGGTGTTCGGCCAAGTACGTCTCCTAAGAGACCAGATGAAAGAGTCGTTTACGCCATCGACAATGGGACGAGTCAGCTTCGGCACCATCAGCATGATGCTGATAGTCGACGGCATGACCTTCACCGCGGCAGCAATCTGGGTTTCATCCGCCGCTGCCACGTTCTTACCTACACTGGCCCTGATGTTTGCTTCGTTCCTCAGCATGACTATAGGAGGCAGCTTTCTGGCCAAGATTCACGAAGTCCAGCTTCCCGAAAGCAGAACCCGACAGACGCAGCCCTCTACGGCTCAAACATCCACCACTTCAACACCGCCACCCGCACCTCTCAACACGGGCTCACTCCTCCCTGGACCTGTCACCGCCGCCACGCCCATCATCATCCCCTCCGACCAAGATATATCCGCCGAGATAGCAGCCTCTGCCTCTGCTGTACCCCTGAATCCATCTCGTCGCGCCGATCTTGCTGCTGCTCCCTCACCCCAACTCACCTTTCAAGCCATCATTGGCCGCTATATCCTCTTCTCTCTCTGCATCTCCTTCCTCGCCATTTCCTCATCAACATCGGTACCCCCTCCCGCGCTCCATCTTCCTCGACGCCTGCGCAACAATATACCTCTCCTTCTGGGTTCCCCAGATCTACCGCAATACGCTCCGCAATTGTCGTCGCGCACTAGCCTGGCCGTTTGTCGTCGGGCAGTCCATCTTGCGCCTCCTACCCATCGCCTACTTCTGGGTCAAGGAGGATAACTTCCTGCATGCCAACACGGATACATCTGCCTTCATCTTCCTGGCAGGATGGGTCTGGGTGCAATTTGTCATCCTGGCAGCTCAGCAAATGGTTGGTCCGAGATTCGGTATCCCCATGTCTTGGACCCCCGATGCGTGGGATTACCATCCCATACTGCGGGAAGATAATATCGAAGCAGGAGGGCTACCAATCGGTCTGGTCGTTCCCGAGGAGAGTGCTAGCGCGGATAGAGTACCAGGTGAGAAGAGCACGGGTGGCGTAAGGGCGATTGACTGCGCCATCTGCAGGGAGGTTCTCGAAGTGCCCGTCGTTAGAGCCGGCGAGGAAGATTCTTCCGTCACGGGCGTATTCGCTCGAAGGATGTACATGGTTACGCCTTGTAGGCACATATTTCATACGGCGTGCTTAGAGAGCTGGCTGCGCTTTAGACTACAGTGTCCCATATGTCGAGACGAGTTGCCTCCTGTGTGATAGGGGTTTGCTGGGTCACATACGTTAGGAGTGGGCTTGGTACATATCTTATCTGGCGGACTGGATAGTGAGGACGAAAATGAAGCGATCATCTGTGTATTTAATAGTATATCATTCACATTGGTCTAGATAGCGTTTTACGATTGGATTTTTATTTTTTTCAGTGTTCGTGACATAAAAACAAATTGCATTTGAATCTGTCAGGTTTGTCACCAATCTAGTATTTTTGGCCACATACGACACTGATAATGTTTTGGTTGACACATGGCTCGAATGTCCGAGATCATGTGTTGAAACATTTCCCATATCCAAATTCGTCCAACACAGCAACGTCGCCACAATACATATTATACACGAGACTAAGTGCTCTGTGCAGGGAAAATGTTTTCTACCATCGAATGTAAGTCGTCCTAACTCTATCGTCGGCTTGGCCTTCATGCGCAGCTCTCGTGCCGACACGAAGGTTCGCAGTGCGGAAGCGGAGATCAAAATCAGCTGACTTTACCATGACTCTTCTTTCTTCGGGAATGGGTTCTGTTGGCATTGGACTCGCACCGGGCTGGGTAGACGAAGTCGGGTCATATTCCTCAATGTTCATGACCCATTGACCGATATTGGCGGCCAGCTCACTGTCACACATGCCTTCTCTTCTCGCGCTGCTTCGCAACAGTTGGATGGCTTGTCGGCGAAGCTGTGGCTCGCGACATTTGGTTGCTACGACGAAAAGCGGTGGCACGATGCCCAGGTCGGCTGAAAAACTCGGCCTGATATGGCTTGTGTTGAACTTGCCCGCCCTGAAGGCACCTTTTGTGTTCGTATGCTGATGATGCTGGCATTCTTTACCGGGAGTGCATGTCTCAGCCGCCGCTTTACGCTCTTCAGCGCCGACGACTTCCCAACCTAGGTCGACGATAGCCTTGAAGTGCGGGAAAAAACGGTCAAAGTAAACTTCTGTGTCGCAAAACATCATGAAACAGAATATTGGTGTTGATTTGAAACATTTTGAGCGCCGAAATGCCTGCCTTCTCGATCTCATTGACACGAGGATCCAAGCGAGACTGAAAAATGGGCTCGAATGCTTCTGCCCACGCATCTAGCTGTGCTTTAAGATCGCTGCCGTATTGCCTCCATGAAGCTGGCAAGACATTGCTTTTGTTGTTCTTGGCGATTTGAAGACGCTCGATAAACCTAATGAGCTTTTCGCACAGCTTGTATGACGCCAGGCGAGCGTCTATTAGATTGTCAAAGATGCCCGGGATAGTAATGGTGTTGGGCGATCCGGGTGACCCAACTTCGGATGAGTTTGCAGAAGACCCTGGCGACTGAGGTTGCCGAGGAGCGAGTCGGATGACATATGGTTGAGGAAAGTGAAATGCCATATCGTACGATTTTGCTTGGATGGCTAGCCGAGTAAAAATAATGAGCACTTCGTCTTCGATGTAGCCCTCGGGTTGGGGGATTCGATGGTTTGGATGTTGCGACTGCAGCTGTTCCAGCAAGCCAAGTCCTGTTTGTATTTGGATAATGGCTTGTTTATGATCACCGACGAAAGAATCAAAACATGTCAGTAGGATACTGGCCATAAGTCTTATTCTGTATGCACGCAGGCTCTGTCCGTTGACGAGCATTACGGCGTTGCACGCCTCGGAGTACTGCTTGACTGCAACTTGCCAATGTGTAGAAAGCGAGCCCATATGGATTTCTCTCTTATCGAACGGCATCGAAGAGATGTAAAATGTTTCCTCCAACGTTTTGTATAGGGCACCGAGAGCTACAACGGCGTGTCGGATCGCCGTTTCAGTATGACATTCCTGGAGGACACGCTGCGCCCAGAAAGTCGAATTGAAATATCCGGACAATTGCGAAGCTGTCTGAACCCTGAACAACTCGAAATACAAGCCCTCAGAATGCTGGAAAGCCAACGTAATTGACGGCTGGTGAATTGTGGGCGTTGTTGCAGCGATCACAGCCTGCTGTGTTACCCATGCCTGTCGTTTGCGGCGGTTAGCCCGGCGAGGCGGCAAGACTGTTGTCTTGATGATGCCGGTTGGAGCAGTGAATGGTCCTCCAGCATTGGGACGAATAGCTAAAATAGGCTTTGGTGCAATTCTGATGTCTGCGACAGCAATAGCACCGCGAGCCGGGGGCGGATAGCCCGTACATTGCTTTTTGCTCCTCATGCATTGTGTGCATGCAGGCCGCTTCTCATCGCACTTGATTCGTCTCTGCCTGTGAAAGTTTCAATTAGTCTTGTTGACTCATATAAAGGTTCACAAAAGATGGACCTCTGTAAACGGGGACCTTCACATCCAATCCTCACTTACTTGCAATTTGAGCAGCCAGTCTTAACCTTCGGGTTGCTGCGTCTTCCCCGTTTCACGGAGGGTTCATCGGTAGATACACCTGGGATCTCACTCTGAGAAGGGGAAGAGTTGGCTGTAGCCACGGAAGAAGCGGCATTGTTGGTAGATGGTTTAATCGAACCAGTAGGTGCCTGGGCGGCAGGCATGATCGCCAATCGATGTACTTTGGCCGTCGTTTGTAATTACAATCTCGTCTTTTGGCCTCCAGTCTCCATGCCGTGGGCTATCCTTGCACCTCGCACAGAATCCTAAGGCCAACGTTAGGGAAGACAATAATCGAACAATTGGCGAGAAAATTGGCAGGCGTCCATGTGGCAAGGGGCTGGAGGTGGACTAGAAGATATCGAGCAATCCGGACCAGATACCAGATGCTGAGTTCCGATGACAGCGGCACCTCGCTTTCCTCTTCTGAATGTCCAAGCGGAGAAGTAAGGCAGAGCAAGTTTCGAAGGCTCAAGACGGGGTTTTCTGGTTCTATATGTTGCAAGCGCGTGGATGATGCCCCAGACGTTGACGTCCCTGAGGATTTGCGGGGACAGTGCTCTTGGCTTCTGAGTGGCACAGCTAGACTCAACGGTGGCCCAGCCGACAAAATGCGGATTAGATTGAACGAACTGAACTGTAGATCCGGTGCTCCGAACAGTAATATCCTGTTGCGGTGAGAGAAAGGAAAACAATAAAACTGAGAATGACGGGAATGGGAGCTGCGACAGAAGATGTGCTCGGAGGAATGAGAATTTAGGCTGAGAGAGGTCGGATCTCTCTAGATGCTTGGCGGAGTCGACGAGATGGATCGGCCTAGACGACTAACAGAAGGACGGGGGCAACCTCAGCGAATACTGATTGGCACATCAGGCCTGTAGCGCATCAAGAACTACCGAGAGCGACTCCGTACAGAGGTGAGGAGAGAGGTTGCGGTCCTTGGTCGGCGATTGGGTGGGGATCAGAGATGGAGGAAAACGCCACCACGACTGCAACTGTGCGACAAGCTATTTGATGAGCTGCGGGCGACGAGAGATGGAGAGATGGAGCAGAAGGGGGAAAGCTGTCTTTTGGTGATAGGGGAGGCAAGGCACGGGAACATTCTGTTGATGCAACAATTTCAGATACATGCATAACAAATACACCAAATACGCAGACCGGGGCAGGTGTACATTGACGTTGACATTGTATGTTCACTGTTGTGCGAGAGGGAAGGAGCTAGCAATGGGAACTCCATAGTACTTACCAACCAACCTAGGCACTGCAGCATTTGCCATAAATGAAATAACTGGGTTGGGACTTCCCGGCTGGCTGCCAGGTACCAGGTGCCAGCCCAGCTCTTCAGCTCTCCAGCTTTCTGAGGTCACTGCTCCATCCATCCATGCTCTTGTTCCCGGTCCCAAGTATCCATGCTCCAACAATCCATTCTTCACCCCGGTCATCCTGGTGCCATCATTACGTGCTGATGCCTGGATTCGCACTTGCGCTTTGCATCGATGCCGGCAACCAGGCAAGGGGCGCGGGATCAGGAAAGATCCCAGCTGCCAACTCGTAATTGAGTTATTTCAATTACCTTGGTGCAGTGAGGACTTCCTGTGCTGTATGGGTCACAATGGTTGACAGCCTTGAGCCCCGAAGGAATGCCACTCCCGCAAGACATTTAGAGGCTCTTGCACAGCCGTTCCAGCGGTCATGATGGGCCATGGCTCGCGCTTGCATGAACTGAACAGGCGCAAAGCACAGCTAGCAGGGAACGCGCCAGGTGGGAACAATCTGTGGGAGGTAATGCTCGGCATTGAGAGCTGGGATTGCCTCAACGGCCGGTGCGATAGCCGACTTATCCACCTTCTACCTAACCCAGCACAGCACATATCTCCTCTGCTGGCTGTTGATCCTTCCGCCAAGCGTCTCAACTGGCATTGCATCTCCCCGGAGTCGGAAAACACCAGACCCCGGGCGTCGACTAGTTTGGCTGACCATGTGGCTGCAACTGTGCAGCTGCAACTATCAGCACAGACAACTTTTGGTCTCCTGGCGTTTTGTGGAAGTGGACGGCGATCTTCAACGATGCGGAAATGACACGGCAATCGACGTGGACCCAGCTGACTTCGAAATAAATGCCGTTGATCCGCTACACTAGGCATGCAGACAATGACGAGTTGTTATCAGACGTTGTTCAAGCTTAGCACTGGCAAGGGCAATGTAGCCAGGATCAGCTGGGGGATATAACGATTAGACGATTCATGGTCAAAGCGTTATTAATACTCGAGGTCTGCTGGCGGTGCATTCAAATCCAACTGCTCCAGCCCAGCAACTAGTTCGACCTGTGAGACTTTGCAACAACCCCAGGGCAGTCGTGATCAGACACCTGATGTTTGGGTTGGACCCATTCATTCAATCTAACAGGGAGCGCAGTAGCTTAATGTTAGCCTATACGGGCTCCTTTACCAGGGACGTACAGTTTTGTGAGCGACAGTCCCTTCTTTCATTCAGATTTACGTCCATCGTGATATATCATGTTCGCCACAACTGACGTTCGTTCAATAACGCTGCCCTTTTGGTGCCCATGTGTCCCCGTAGTCGCACAGCATGCGCCAGCATGAAGATCCTACACCTCAAATCATGCCTTTGGCCCTTGGGCACATTACCGACGACTCAAGTCCTGCTTCTCGGGGCGCACAAAGAATCAGATGCTGCCCTTGCATGCTCCTCCATCCGGACATGATCGCCCCATAGTTTTCTGTCAACATGAAAGCAATGTAACCCCGGACTGGCTCCGGAAATGCACCTGCAATGAAGATGGCTGCGCTGTCTTTCTGCATGCAAGATCTTTGGTCAAGATGTTGGGACGTCTTTGGGTTCTGCCATCGGGCGAATGGGTGAGCACCTCGACTTCAGCCCATGAGGGCCAAGAAATAGAACAGAAGACGAGGCTGGAGAGGTGAGCTGAACACAATTCACGCCTGGCTGTTTATGCAACCTTTCGGACTTTAAGCCATGGCTAAAATGTCTTAGCGCGGAACCGTTGCCGCTTCTGCAGTCAAGCTTGACATGGCTTCAATATCGCTTCATGCGTGTTGATGTTGCACCACCAAAGACGCCGTCACCGAGGTTTGTCTTTGATTTCTAGCTACATCAGCAGGCTTCAGGACTCGACTTTGAAAATGTCGTTCCGTATGCCTGGCATCATTGCTTACGGTTGGGCATCTATGTAACACCAGCTATACCACATACCTACCTACTACGTAGTACTTACTCCGTACAGTATGTGGGAGGGAATGTGTGGGGCCGATCTGGAAGCAGGCCGTTGGGTCCGCAAAAAAGTTCATCTTCGACATCCCCAGCGACACACTTAGCTTCAGTCGCGATACACCACCCGCACGCCATCATTGCTGTCGCGCCGCAGCGACCGATATTAACTAAGACTTTCTCTGATTATCTACTAGAGAACCCCGGACAGATTCTCGACGCCGCGGCGGCGACGCGGCTGAAAAACCACGAGCCATGTCGCAAGACCAGTCTGGCGAGGCACCTCTGCCGCCTCGAAGCTCCATCATCCACAACATGGCTCTTGCCGGAGCCATTGTCACACCCCTCGCCATGCTTTTACCGCCGAGAAAGATAGACATTCGTTTTTTTGTTCTCGCGGGTACTTTCTCCCTCGCCACCAATCAACTCGCCTATGAATATACCGGCCAATCAATCTACTCACGGTTTGGCAACCGAGTCGGCTCGGTTTTTGATAACAGCCTCCCCGAAGGCGCGAGACGGACCCAACAGCTCTTGAAGGAACAAAAAGAACGAGAAGCTGCTGAAAAGCAAAGACAATTATCGGGCAACAAGAATAAGACTGCTGGCTTGGTAAAAGATATCTGGATGGGTGGCGAGACTGCAGACTGGCAAGAGAAGCGAGCGGAGCAGCATCGAAGGAGCATAGAAGAAGGCAAAGGGCTGAGCGGTATCATTTTCGAGCAGATTGCTGATGTGTGGAATGGCAACTATGGGAAGAAAGATCCCAACTCCAAGGAGCAAGACCCACCCTCAGAAAAGAAGTAGGGTGGCAAAACGAAGGCTGCATGACAAGCGGAGCAGATGGAGCATGGAATTCTGCTCGTGTATTGAATATTTACGACACTTGTACTTCTTAATATGCTGTAAGATAGATGAGACTGGTTGCCACAGGCAGTGTTAGCATCATGTAAGTGAATTCTCTACTTTCACTACTAAAAATGGAAAAACTATACGAAGACCGGAGGAACTTAAACTAAAACTGACGTGGGCAACGGAAGTGCTAGCACCAAGGATTGACCTCACGTCTGATTGTCTTGGGGCATATTCTTATGTTATCAAAGTGCTAATTGGATTACACTGGCAAGATTCCGCCCTTACGCAAATCGGCTGCGACTCCATTCCTGGCATCGATTTGGAACTTGGTCAAAGCATCTGGAATAGGGTCCATCTTATTACTACATGCTTCCCAAATCACAAAGTAGCAAGGACGTTTGTTTCAAACAGCTGCATCCCAAAACAGACATCTGTCATTCTCTTACCACGAGCACTTGACAATTCTTTCCACCGGGCGCAGAAACAAGAAACTGAAAACAAGAGCGATACACCCACACCACCCGACCGCTACTTGCTCTCAAAAATGGATCAGCAGCTCTCGTCTCTGCCAACGAGGACATTCCATTGCTCCATGGTGTAGGCCTGGCCGACTGCCCCTTTGTTCTCAGTACATTGCTTTAGAATCAAATAAGCACCATCTGCGACGTTCATCCAGCTTTTAAGTGTTTTCTCGGATGCGGCCTGGAAGCACGGTTAGCACTAGAAACGGCAATTCGACCACCTTGATCGTGTCACAAAAGAAAACGAGAATTTAAAGCAGACTGCCGGGCTTGAAACAAAACAGGGAGCAGACGACATGACTTACATGACGATTGCACCACCAGATCGAGGCTTTGTCCTTGCAGCTCACTCGATTACACGTGGAGGGTGCGGATTTCTGCGGCGCTTTGCCTTGGATTGAAAGCACCCGCAGATTATTGATGAGCCCCCATATGGGGTCGTCGTCTCCGACTCCAACCGGCTTCCATTCTTGTGGACCTATGCCGCAGATGACTCCTGTCCAGTGGATGAGCTCTGCTGGCTTGTCGTCACGCCCATGGAGCATCGTGGTGCTGTCCCGGTGGTTCTCGATGTTCCAGCGGGGGTTGAGCTTGCGCACTTGGCTTTGCACTTGCTCTATGGACCCGGTGAAGTTTTGCGTATGGCCGGGGGATACTTCGATTTCCCATTGGGGCTCCTGGGCGCTGTATCCTGGAAGAGGGCTCTTCAGAGCGACTGCCTGTGTTGATTGTGAGAAGAGTCGCACTTCGATCAATGTTTCGCGCTGAATGGGTGTTTTTACCTGAAGGGACAACAGAGCGAATACGGAAAACTTCTTGATGAATGCCATTTTGATGGAATTCGCCAAACAGGGTCATGGAATGAGCAGGCGTTCGGTCAAGACCAGTTGAGAGGCTGGTTTAGAGGAAAAGTTGCGAATAGCCATGTTAAAACCTGTGGAAATAGTACAGTACGGTACTCAAGGCCCAGAAATCAAGAGTACTAGTATTGCTTATTTTTGGCACTTGGAAATTAGACGAAAAACGGCAACTGAGTAATTTTCGCTGATAAGTCCCGCAGCGTGATCTTCTGTTGCTGTATCAAGGCGATGGAGATGGGGTTCGTGCTCGCATCGTGACCACATGGGGCACATAGCTGGGCGGAGTTCTGTTGCAGAGGAGCCAGCTTCTGTGGAACAATAGTTGTAAATGAGGAAAAAAATGGCGCCCTCGATGGAGACTTGTTTTCGAGTGTGCATGCTTGAACTTCTTGAGTTTGAAACGAATTTCGAAGTGAATTGGCCTTTGAATACTTTTAATATCGTGTCTTACTGTATGTAAAAGGCAGCCTCGCATTAGGTTGCTCGCGCGCCTCTTGGGAGGTGGCAGCGTATCACACCATGACACGACGGACTTGATTTGGTCGGTACTATGAACTCTCTGATGAATGGTACTGTGACAGCACGTTTGAGGATCGTGGTGGATTGGAAATGAATATGCAATGGTATCAAATCGGAAAAGGCTATATGTGTGAACGAACGCTGATGCGATTAAACTTCCTCCTTCGTGTTGGCCTTTCCGCAGATTGGCGTAATTACAACCTGCCCCGGACAAGAAAACACCTCCAACCACTCAAGACTCAATACCAACAAGTAAGGGCTGTACCCAGGCTGGCTCATCCATCTCATCAGTCACGGTATCATCAAAGCGCATGCGTTTCCGCGGGCCTTCCTCACTGTCCCTGCCCAGCGGCTCCGATTGAATCGCAGGGCGTCGCCGCTCCTCATCTACACCCAGCATTCTCCTCAGTCGTGAGTTCAACGCATCTTTGACGCTCGTTTTAGGAGCCCACCATGGGCCCCAAACCAGGTCGTCCGTTGCTGGCTCCATGGAAAGACTGAGGTACCACACGTTGGAGAGGATTCTCCGTCTCACCACGATGCACTTCTCCTTGGTGGTTCGAACCTTCTTCTGGTTCCTGTACGTGAACACGATGGGGACGGCGTTGTAGCGTTTTTTCACCCTTGCCTCGCCCTGGAAGACGCCGATGATGGGACGTTCAAAATCCACGTACACGAAGAACGAAGGGTATACATCGAGATCGGATGTCTTGTGCTGGAAGATTAAGAGAAGTGGGTCATTGCGTAAAAGACGGATTACGGACGCTTTGCTCGTGGGGAAGTGTAAATGTTGTTCGTCTTGGATATTGTATCCACTTTCAGTCAAACCTGCGCATCGCACTTCCTTGGATGCCCGGGTCGCCTCCTCTACCTCGGGCTTCGCGTTATCAGAAAGCTTGATCTCGTTGTCGTAGACGCCGGAGCCATATATGTAGAGTGTCTTGAGGCTGGACATGTCGTGCAGAAACTGGAGAGGATCTCCCATGCCGATCAAGGACGGCTTGTGCAGTCGGTAAAGAACCCCCTCGTCCTTGGAGGCATCGGGACATTTGGTGAGCAACAGACTTACATGACTGCCGTCGATAGCACACATTAGCGGTACGAGGATTGCGGGTTCGTAAATGTACCAGTACGATTTAGCACCACGGTTAGGCAACTTCTTATCAACGTCTGGTTCCTCCTACGGGTTGAACACATCGGCTGCGCCTCCGGTATCACCAGGGTCGAGAACCAATTGCGGTGTCAGAACTGCTTTTTGGCCGTCGTCCACGTCGGAGGCCTTGGACACGATTTTGGAGATGCATTGAATATCCATCGCGTCAGTGACTGGATTCATCTCGAGTCCTTTCAACGGACCCAAGATGCACCGCCTTAATCGGACAACTTGTCGAGATAACTCAAAGCTGGTCACATATCCGCCGCCCTCATTCTTGGATCGTGACAGGAATTCGATTTTCTTGTCAAATAGAACTGTGATGTTGGACGAGTCACGGAAGAAACTTGGAGAAGATGCCAAGAGTCCAGAGAGTTTGACGTGAGACTGTTCTTCCTCGGGGAGCGACCATGCGAAGATACTTTCGTCGTCATACTGTTTCATGATCTCCTCCTGTAGGCGATAGAAAGCTTTCTGGCCCTCTCCATACAACAGTGGCATATTTACATCAAACAGTATGCTTCATCTTCCGGTCTTGTTGTTTGTCTGTCAGCCGCCCAGGACATTTTCTGCGCGACACTGTACCCGCTCAGGTCCCTGGTAGATAAAGCCTTGTCGTTGATCCCAGTGATTGCGGAAATCAAAGTCGTGAGTGTCCTCTTGGTACCAATCTATTCCCAGTTGCTTCCAAGAAACACCACCTCTTCTGGCGCTAGTAGCTCCTGTAACGTCCACCCGCGTCTGAACCATCGGCTTCGAACAAAGTCCGAGTCTTCTTGCGATGGAGACTGCGAGCTATCCACATCAGCCATGTAAGCATAGCAGATTACACTGTCGCGATACCAGCGGAACATGCAGTTGATAGCCTCGGACAGCTCTGCGCTGGAGCTCTTGTCGATACAGCATGTATCGATCCACACATAGGCGAATTCCTCAGCCGCTGCCACTTCGCAGCATCCAGTGATCTTGGCATATCCTGCCTTCTTCACACTCTCGTTTGCGCCGTGCTCGAAATCCTTGAATGAGACCTCATCATCGCCCCATGTGTGCGAGAGGACAGCATATGGCGGAACGCTGGAACCGCTGAATTCCTCCAGGCGGCGTGTCTGCACATTGATGAGGCGCATCTGCGAGGGCCTAAGGAGCCGAGGGCGCTGCGACTCAAATGATCATGGAAGCGTTGTTTTAAGGAACGAAGTTTCTTGCTGCAGCATGGCGTGCGAGGCCCATATGGAAATTGTCAGCCTCATCAAGGGTCTTTATACCTGGTAAGCTGGTCGGCGGGGTCGAGGCAAAACTCGCCTTCCACACATAAGAGCGATAAGGGGGAAGTTTGAGTATACTGGACGCAGCATGAAGCAATAAAAAATGCCGGTTAGTTGAGAGGCAGTGACTTTTGCTCATAATCACAGGACCATGGGAACATGCTTTCAGTACTGCTTTCGCGGGCCAATTTCGTTGAGACCAGTGCTCCGTAATTGTGTCTGCTGGCTGAAAGATGAAAAGCCACGCCCCTATGCTACAGACCTTACTGTGAGACTGGTTCGTGACAATTCTGGAATTCTGGATTCATGACCCGTACAAAGCACCACGCAGACTTGCAAACAACGACTAGGTGCAAAGTCTATGAACGGAAGAGAGCTGAATTAAATGATCGATATGTCTGCAGCTACCCGATCGCAGTGCAGCTCAGCTAAAGGATTGAAAAATCGTGAGAGGCCTATCGAATGTGTGGGAGAACGTCCTAATTCTTCTAGGTTACCACTGCATTGACATAATCCTGAGGCAATAAGACCACCACCATCGCTGGGATTCAAGTTGAGTTTCGTTATTGGAGCCAACAAGTGACCGAATGGGTGATATTGCAACCAGGCACGCCAGGTCGAGGTCAACCCTGGTGTGACCACTAAGCCCGTCGGTGCTACAGTACGAAATGGACATCACCGGAATGACCTGTCGTGAATTGAATCGCCTCCTGTACGAGCATGACTGACCAACAGAGGATTGACGTCTGATCGGCAGAGACATTCCTCAGTGAAAGCCTGGGCGGTGGATCGGGGTCCGTTCAATCCTGGCTTTGATTGAACACGGCGCGAAGATGGTTGGACGGCTGCGTGAAGATCACAGGGCGTGGCTTGGTTGTTCGTACAATGGTATTTTTAGCCATTCCTAGTGGAGATGTATCTGCGGTTGACTCGCGCGGTAGAGTGGCTGTTCAGATTCGCTACTCCCTTCTTCCGAGTCGTGGTATAGACATTCAAACGTGTGTTCTTGATTTGTGTATACAGTAGTACAGTATGATTTTGATGAAGTGTCTGCTTGCAGCGTTTTGGACTGATGGTTATACTTTGGGCTAGTATGCATTTCGATCGAATTGCGTTCCGGCTTCGATCCGTCTCCGCGCCTAAAGAGACCCTGAGACGATGCCAAACACCCTGTGCAATTTACCCCGGCGAATCATGTTGTGGGGAGCATTGGAGGTGCATGATATGCGTTAAACGGTCTGCATCAGCGTTCGGGATATAGCCTTTTGCTGCAAATAGTCTTTTGACAGAGCAAGATGGCAAGTTGCTGCTGACGATATTCTTAGCAATTGCGCAGTCAACCTGGTGGTGGAGCGGCATCGAATCCTTGGAGAAGGATATTAAGCCATGTCGGCAATACCACGGTCCGGCAGCTGCGAGACTGGGAGGCAGCTGGCAGCTGATGGCCGGCAAAGGTCAGACAGGCACAAAGAGACTGGAAGAGACCAGACAGGTGGCACAATTTCTCTGTTGGCTGACGACACACACCAGGCGGCGCCAGGCGCGAGACGCCAGAGTCCAGAGTCCAGTGTCTAGCCACTTGCACACGAACACAGCCCCAACACTGGCCCGACGGCTGCTCCACGGCTCGTCGTCATCCAATCCACCCATTCTGACCCAACCTCGACGACCCAACCGTGATTCGATAAATCTGTACTTTCTGAAACACTTACTCTGCATTTGCATCCATTTTTTTTTTGGTTTCGTTCTTTTCCAAACCTCGTCTTCTCCATCACAGCATCGCTCGACGCCTCGGCACACTCGCTTCATCTGCTCACCAGCCGCCACTCATTTCGCCGACCAGTGGCCCTCTTTTCGGCTGTGCCTGACGCTACGCCTTCTTGGGATTATTGGACCAGTTACTAAACCGTTGGACCAACTCTGCCTCAAATCTCCTGATCGCACGGCCGCCAGTCTTCATCCTCGAGGAACGAGCTGTCGCCTTACCAGCTACTTGCGAGCTTCATTCACGCGGTCCATTTGCAACCCCACGATCGAAACCCGCCCACCGAGCGTCGGTGTTCCATCATGGCGTCGAACAACTATTACTACGGAGGCGCCGACCCTCCGAGCTACAGTGCTAATGCCCATATCAATACCAGTACGCCCTCACATCCGTACCAATATGGCGGCGACTACTCGTCAACAGATCAACACCTCGGTCGACAGACACCGTATGGAGCTGGCGGCAGCAACAACCATTCCCAACACCCGCCAAACACGAGTCCATCACCGTTCGCATCAGTTTTCGACGACAATTACGCCACAAATAGCACCAACAGCCTACCACATCATGGAAATTATCCAGACACTACCTACTATGGGCAGAATGGCTCCAGCTCACGACCTCACGATGACATACCGTTGCAAGATCGGACGGGCAAGACCGGCGATATGAACGATCACATCTACGATGCTCCTGAGCAAGGGATGGCGGGACAGAGCAGGAAGAAGAAGAAGAAGAAGAAGAAGGGTATCCGTGTTGGTGAACTTGGCATGCTTGGTTCAGGAAAGAAGAGAATTCCCTGGGTGTGCTATGTCTTCAGCGTCATACAGATTGGTGTATTCATTGGCGAAGTGATCAAGAACGGTAAGAAAAATAAAACTTCTACACAAAGCATGAGGCGCGGGCTTTTGACTAATTATTTCTCCTCCCAGGCCTCTTGACCGGCTCACCCATCATGATTAAGCCGCAATTTAATCCCATGATTGGGCCTTCGACACAGGTGCTCATCAACATGGGCGCACGATACGTACCTTGCATGCACAACGTTAAAGAGATCCAGGGCTCCAAAGTCCCTGTCCTGTTCTTGTGCCCGAACGCTACTCAGGACACCCAGTACTGCCTGCTCTCCGAAGTGTGTGGCTTTGGCGGCGTCCCGAACCCGACTTTCAACAATGCGAACCAGAGCCCGCAACCGAATCAATGGTTCCGGTTCATTGTGCCGATATTCATGCACGCTGGCCTGATTCACATTGGTTTCAACCTCTTGCTGCAGCTGACTCTGGCCAAGGAGATGGAACAGGTCATCGGCTCGATCCGATTCTTTCTCGTCTACATTAGTGCTGGTATATTCGGGTTTGTAATGGGTGGTAACTTTGCCGCTCCCGGTATTGCGTCTACTGGAGCCTCGGGATCCCTTTTTGGAGTTATCGCCTTGACGTTGTTGGATCTTTTGTACTCATGGGGCGAGCGCCGCAATCCCGTCAAAGATCTCATGTTCATAATACTGGACATGGTCATATCTTTTGTGCTGGGTCTGCTGCCTGGTCTTGATAATTTCTCGCATATTGGTGGATTTTTGATGGGGCTTGCATTGGGCATCTGCATATTGCACTCACCGAATGCGTTGCGAAGAAAGATTGGTGGCAGCGACAACACATCCTACTCAGCTGTCAGTCCGTCCGGCGATGACACTGCCCCAGGCTTTCTCAAGAGCCCTATTGGATTTTTTAAGGGTCGCAAACCGCTCTGGTGGGCATGGTGGCTGGTTCGAGTCGGTTTTCTCATAGCTGTTATCATTTTCATTGTTTTGTTGAACAACTTTTACAACGGGAGCCATACTTGCAGCTGGTGCAAGTATCTAAGTTGCCTGGTAAGTCTTCTCATTTAATGCATTCACTTTTGATCGCATACTAACATGTCCTCCGTGTAGCCCGTCAGCAATTGGTGCGATATCGGAACGATTCAGGACACGACCACGTAGAAGTTGTAGGTCAACCAGCGGATTCAGAACAAAGACTATGGTTCATCGCATACGGCTCATTGCGCCTCATCGCCACATGACAGTATATTCTTACAAATGAGAGACGAAATCAATTTTGGACAGGATAGAGGGGCCTCTTCAGCACAGCGACGGCGTTGGGTCTTGTATATGTCAATAGATTGCAACATGCTGAGCGGATAATAGAGGTTATCAACATGGTTATTTGGAATATTGGGAGAAAACTATTGGAAACTTTAGCAGGACATCACATCATACGTAGCTTGGACAATGAACATATCAAGTAATGAGATCTTCATGCATTAATATACTCACGACATTCAAGCAGTGTCGCGTGACTGCCTCTATTCACTACTTCATCGAAAGCTCCGATATGGAAACACAAATATGGCCACTCCAGAGAACAGTGTGAGAACAGGGCCGCCATTCAGCCATGTACACACTGTCGCGATTTGAATGATCCCAACTCAGTGTCAACAATACCCCTGCCGCCATATGCACGTCTCCTCACCACGTCACGCGACTGGCTTCCCCTCCTGCAGTTATGTAACAGTGTAACACTCATGCAGCCAAGAAGGGGAGGTTGGTGGTAAGGAAAAATATTTAAATGCAATACAGACCCTGCAGCAACGGTCGAATCTGTCCTCAATCCGGCACTCCGCCTGTGGTGTTTCGGCTTTGGGCGCTTTGTACAGGGTACGTATGCTCAAATATTTCTGCAATGGTTTCTTGTTCCATGACGCTTCTCAATTGCAGCTTTTTCATGTCTTCTGGATTTTTTTTATATTTTTTTTTATATATATATATATATATTTTTAAAGTCATTCTGTTTTTCATTCAATGCTTTTTTACGTGATGATTCCATATATGCATGGCTTAGCTGAGTCCCTTGACACGGATGCCTGATGCTTTCTTTATGGACGTCTGATTGTGCCCGTTTTTGTACTTTTCCATCCATCGCTTTCAGGAATACTTTGATCAGCGCTGATGATTATATTGAATTAGGGGCTGCATGCCTTGTCGCGTTTGTGTTCCCTGTGGTGCTCGCGCCTCTTCAGGATGTCGTGGTCACGGTAAGAAGTGATTGAGCGTCGAGGTGAGCTTTGTACGACTTGATATAACCTGGAGGCAAGTCATAGTCAATTGTCATAAGCTGCATATTGTTATCCTGACCACGGGCAGTGGTATCAGCTGCGATTCCGTTTCGTGGAGCAGACTCGCAAATTGAAATGCTTCTGTGGGGGACCCTCGCCGTAGTGACGTTTTGGATTTCAATGTTATATATCTTCACAATATGATTACTACATTTGATCTGGATCACATATTCTACATTAGTTTCTCGTGTAGTTGTTGCAGCACCAAGTAAATGGCTACATCAGTGCTGGCCTCAAGTTGTCGCCTGGTGTTTCGAGCGGCAAAACAAACATCCCTGACTACCGACGTAGTAGAATTATTCTGAAGGCAAAGTAGTTGCCACGTATATAGAAATCTGCGTATATGAGAGATACGATTACTGGTAGCTCAAGGCAGCAATCAGTGTCCGTGGGAATGAGAAGCGGACAGTTCTATTTGCCGCGTGTTGATGCGGTCAGTGACGCGAATGGCGACATGTCCCGTCGAGGGAGTCATCCATATTCGCCCGATGATGCCCTTCTTGCCGTCGAAAGAGGCTAATGTTTACAGCCTTCTCGCTGTCTTCAGTCTGGTATTCCAAAGGAGGGTCAATGGATTCTCGCTGGCCAGATCCCGAACTGGGTCACGTGTGGCGGGAGAAGCAGGTTAGATCTGAGCGCATGCAATCCCAAAAGGGAAAATCGCTGCGCCTTTTTGCCTCAGACGCGAAGAACCCCATATCGAGCAATTCACTTTTTACCGGCGACATGACGTTCGGCGCCTGTCCGAGCACAAAAAGTCATGGAATCTTCCAAGAGCATCTTCGGGGTCAACGTGGCCCGTCTTTCCGGTGTAATTGATGCTGATGGGTACGGCATCCTGACACAGACTGTGGCTGCTCATCCAACCCTGCTTGATCGTTTCAAGCTTAGCCGCGTCGTGATTGTCCTGTGATCGGTTGACTCAAGGTCGCTTCTTGCAGCCCCCTTCACTATCCAAGTTGGGAGCATGCTGCGCTCCCGAATAGATACCTCAGGATGTTTTATGACTATTAAATGCCCTTCATGTCGTTCATGCCCCTTCTTTTGGTCGTTCACTTAGCGTAATCATCTGTGTAAACTCATTGTATTATTAGTCCCATGATTCATACTTCATATTAGGCCATTGCGCCTCCATCAACACGAACATAAGAACACAGCCTGCACTGTCACTGCGTAGTCTGCAGAGGGACATCATGGCCGAGGGCTGTCCTTATTCTCAAGACAACTCCTTTGGTCCTTGGGCCGGACCATTATGTCGCGGCGGCTTCGACTTCACGCTGTTCTTTGAAGAAACCATTCTGAGCGTGCTCGTACAATGTATCTTTCTGCTTGGACTTCCTTTCAGAATTGCTCAGTTGTGGAAGGCAGAAAACAAAGTGGTTGATAGGATTTGGAAACCTGCGAAGATTGTGAGTGGCACTCCCGAATTCTGCTTGGATAAAGAAGTAATGCGCTAATGGTTCGGACGAAATAGATCGCGGCAACATGTTTATTTGTCCTTAATACTGCGCTGCTCGCGCTATGGAGCACAACTTCAGACGGCATTGTCAAGACTGAAGCGACTTTGCCTTCCGCATCCTTGGTCTTCCTCTCATCTCTGGGTGTCATATTGCTCTCGTGGCTTGAACACGAGAAATCCATACGTCCGTCTTTCTGGCTGACAGTATATCTCTTCTTTTCAACACTCCTGGATCTGGCGCGCACGAGGACACTGTGGTTGACCAGTTCTCGTACTACCATACCAATAGTGTTTACCTGCACGATGGCCCTACGAGTAGTCATGCTCGTGATGGAGTAAACGGAAAAACAGCGTATTTTGACAGAGAAGTATAGAGATGCCTCGAGGGAATTGACTAGCAGCACAATCAGCCGAAGTATCTTCTTCTGGCTGACGCCGCTGTTCAGGACCGGATACCGCAGAAACTTGGAGTTGAAAGACTTGGATCGCTTGGATCCGAAGTTGGAATCCGATCATTTATACAAGGCGCTTGCGGCTGAGTGGGAAAAAGGCAGGTTTTCGTTCACTGTCAATGAAGACTTGTTGAAAATCTCAAGTGCTAATTACGGTACTAGTGCCTAATAAGACTGCACCCGGAGCTTTGTTTATGGCGTGGATCCGCGCATTTACATGGCCGGCATTCGTACCTGCTTTCGCAAAAATCTTCCAGATTGGTTTTGTCTATTCGCAGCCATTTCTGATCACACAGGGTATTACACTGGCAGTCATGCCGGAGAAACAGCCGTATAACAATATTGGCTACGGACTGATTGGCGCTTACGCTATCGTGTACACAGGTATAGCAGTATGTTTGTCCTTCTCGTATAGCACACATGAGTGATTTGGCATGCTCATTCTCGTAGGTGTCAACAGGACAGTATGAATGGATGGTTTACCGCACATCCACAATCATGAGAGGCAGTGTCATCGGTCTCATCTACCAGAAAGCTCTTCGACTGGACTTGCATTCTCAAGACGTGAGTCCTGATGCAGCTTTGACTCTGATGAGTACCGACACGGAGACTGTCATGCACAGCGTTCATCAGATCCATGAGATCTGGGCTGCCATGGTCGAGATTGCAATAGGTATATACCTGATTTATCGAGAATTGGGCGCAGCGTGCGCGATGCCGGTTGCCGTTTCTTTCAGTGCGTATAAATGATTGTTAGACCTTAAAAAGCTGGTTGATGCTGATCGGACAACAGTTGTTCTAATCGTTATGAGTTTTCTTGCCGTGTACATCGGAAAAGCTCAAGCCGACTGGATTCAAGCGTCATCGGATCGCGTGACAGCCACAGCGAAAACACTTGGTAGCATAAAATGGTTGAAGATGTCAGGCTTGAATGATGTGTCGTTTTCCATGATTCGAAAGTTGCGTTCTCGCGAGTTGAAAATCTCTGAGAGGTTTAGAATGTTGACTGGCGCATCACTTATGTTGTGTACGTTCGATTCGGTTGGATGTCATATGATTAGTATTGACGACACCGCTGACGCCATAGATAGTTGTTTGCGTCCCTGTATGGGGTCCGATTCTAACATTCGTGGTATACGGTGTTATTGCTTCCAAAGGTGGTGCTGGATCCCTGACATTCGAAAGAGTCTTCACAAGCTATTCGCTATTTACATTGGTAACGAATCCCTTGATATCCATTATTATGGCCTTGCCGCTCTTAGCAAGCTCATTGACTTCATTCGGGAGGATACAAACGTTCCTCAATGGGAAGGAGAGGGATGACACACGCTCAATGACACTCTATCGCAAAGAAGGCCGCTTGAAGGCGGATCAAACGGCAGGTATCAAGGTTACCGAAGAATTTGATGGTGAGAAAGAGACTGTTCCACGGCCTGAGGAAGATCTCTTAGATGCCGATGCGATTGTTTCTCTCCGAGGAACATTCTCCTGGACAGAGGATGCCGACCCTGTCATCAACATCCGTCAGTAGACAATTAACAGGCACGAGTTCACGCTGGTGCTCGGCCCCATTGGCTGCGGCAAGTCGACTCTATTGAGAGCACTCTTGGGCGAACTTTCTGCCTTCAAGGGGACTATCCGCGCAGACTATTCTGGGGTGTCGTATTGCGACCAAACTCCATGGCTGCCGAACGAAACCATTCGAAGTATTGTCCTTGGCCCTGGAGCACATCAAGAGTCCTGGTATAGGACTGTGTTGAAGGCTTGCGCTCTGGATATCGACATGCAAACTTGGCCCGCCGGCAGCGACACTCTTGTTGGCACCAAGGGCATATCGATGAGTGGTGGCCAGAAACATCGTTTGGTAAGACCGTTCCGTGTTGTGGTGAGATGACAGTCAGTATTTAACTGGACATAGGCAATTGCTAGAGCATTGTATTCTCGACGAGAGCTCATGATTTTTGACGACGTATTTAGCGGCCTGGACGCAGCCACAGAAGATCTTGTGTTCCACAACCTCTTTGGTCTGGAAGGCGTCTTACGAAAGAGCAATATCTCAGTCGTTGTAGCTTCTTCTGATGGTAAGAAATACCATTGGCCCCATATTCTGGCTTTTGTTCTAAGAATCGATATGTAAAGCCCGACGTGCGCCATACGCCGACAAGATCCTACTCCTCGATAAGAATGGAACCATCAAACAGATCGGAACGCCCAACGACCTCGAAGCCACCATTGGGAAAGTCAGCATAGACAAAGAAGCGGAATGGGCGAGCAGTAGTGCCGCCAGAAAGAACGAAGTGGAAAACATAGCGGCTCGGTACGCAGACACAGTCGTCAACAACATGGAGACAGAGGTCGATTCGACGCGGAGACTCGGCAACGTCGCCATGTACGGATTCTACGCCAAGGCAGCAGGATGGGATACCCTCGTCACGTTCTCGATAGCCATGGCGGTGTTTGCATTCTGCAGTTCGTTTCCTAGCATTTGGTTGAAATGGTGGGCTGCAGATGAGCTACAGCAGCCGCATCAGGACCTTGGGAAGTGGCTTGGCGGGTACACTGGCTTTGGAGTCGGCGCGACGTTCATGATATTGATTGCTACGTGGCAGTTGTTTATTGTGATTATTAACAGGGCTGGAGCGTACTTTCATGATACTTTACTGCGGACGACGTCCAGGTATATATATATAATACTTAAAGTGTGAATTGAGACGTTGGCTGACTAACGTATTGTACAGGGCTCCCATGTCTTTCCATAGCACCGTGGATAGTGGAACGACAGTCAATAGGTTCAGTCAAGATCTGTCACTTATTGACATGGAGCTTCCTGCGAATGCTCTTGGTGTTGCAGTTGGTACGTTTACTTTTCACTTGCTCATTTCCACCTTCCTTGGATTTCACTTACCGGTTTTTTTAGGTGTCTTTTCTGGCATTGCCGAATTCGTCTTGATATCCGTATCATCGAAGTACATGGCCGTCGTACTGCCCTTCCTCATCCTCGTATTCTGGCCCATCCAGCACTTATACCTCCGAACCTCGCGGCAAATGCGCCTCCTCGATATAGAACACAAAGCGCCACTCTTTTCACAACTTATAGGAACCCTCGATGGTCTTGCCACAATCCGAGCGTTCCAGTGGCAAGATGACTTGGAGAGAAAGAACACACTGCGGCTTGACGAGTCCCAGCGACCAAGTTACCTGTTGTACTGCCTTCAGCGCTGGTTGACATTCACGATTGACATGGCAATTGCGGTCATTGCCCTCATGGTGATCGTAATAACGACGACGCTTCGTGAGCAAATTGGGCCTGGAAATATGGGTGTTGCGCTGAGCAGTATCCTGGGGTTCAGTGGTACGCTCAAGGCTACCGTGACGTCCTGGGTGATGCTCGAGATTTCATTAGGAGCTGTGGCGAGAGTGCGTAGTTTCATTGCCCAGACGAAGCCGGAGGATGAATTCGACCATGAGAAGTTTGACTTGGGTGAATGGCCGTCCAAGGGGGCTGTTGAGCTGCAAAACGTGTCAGCATCGTATTCGTAAGTTCTTGCCTTTACATGTTCAAGTCTCCGCGAATTATACTAACGCTGCTGGGAAAAGGAGCTCAAGTCCAGTATTGCACAAGATATCTATGAAGATTAACCTTGGCCAACGAGTCGCGATATGCGGCCGGACAGGAAGGTAAGCTGTCCATTTGAGCACAGAATCCCTCAATATAAAGAGACTATATCGTTTCTAACATAATAAGTATAGCGGCAAAAGCTCCCTTGCACTCGCGATCCTCCGCATGATCACACAAGACAGCGGGACCATCACCATCGACGACAGAGATATCTCGACCATCCCACACGAAACACTGCGCTCGAAAATCGTCGCATTGCCACAAGAACCACATATCTTCGACGACACAGTCCGTCTGAACGTCGACCCAACGCAGTCAATTCCGGATTCCGAAATAATTGCCGTCCTGGAGCAAGTACAACTGTGGGACAAGATCGAGCAAAGAGGTGGCTTGGATGTCGTCATGCACAACAAGTTCTTGTCGCAGGGAGAAATGCAGCTACTCGTGTTTGCGAGGACAATGCTGCGGAAGGGAAAAGCGTTAATTCTGGATGAGTTCTCTAGCAGGTTCGAACACGATCTTGGCGATTTTATCATGACGACGGTGCTAACCTGTTGTAATTTGGACGATGATGCAAGTCGTATTATTTACGAGGTCTTGCGAAAGTGGTTTAGGGACTGGACAGTCATTGCCATTTTGCATAAGTTACAGTGGGTGATGGATTTTGACAAGATTGCTGTGCTGGATGGCGGGAAGTTGGTTGAATATGATGAGCCAGCGGCGTTGCTGGCGAGGGATTCGATGTTCAAAGAGTTGTGTGATATGTCGCTGCCGAGGCAAGTTGGCGAGACGTGCGTCTCTGAGAGTTTAAATGAGGGAGGCAAGTCCGAGTAGGTTGCCTCGAGGAGTTGTGAGCGACGTGTATAGCATTGTAACTATAGCGCACCCATCTCTGTAAGATACCTCCACAAATATGATATATCTTTAATGCTTTTGTATTACTTTGATTGCTAAAACATTACGTGAATAATCAGATCGCTTCAAAATCGAAGAGAGTAGCTTTCGTACTCTTCGCAACGCCAAAATGCTTGATGAAAAATCCCACTATATAAGTTCACGTAATCATCACTCGTAACAAGCCGAATCCAATTCTTCGTCCATGGCGACGTAATCTAGGTCAATGCCCTGGAACCACACGTGCATAGTCATTTCAGCAGCTCTGACTGTCTCTGCAGAATCCCTGCCGGGGGTATGATATGCCTTGTACGCATCTTCTTCGTAGACCACGCCGATGCTACCATCCTTGCGATACTCCGGAAAGAGTCGTTGTTTCGTGAACCTTTGTACGGGAAAGCTGTAAGAAGTGTCATTCGCCTCAGAGGGAGGAAGTCTGGGCATGTGCACTGTTGTACGGATTCTAGCTCGAGATGTAAGGGGTTGCAAGGTGGATAAGATAGCGGCTTCATTGACTATAGACCAGGAGAACTCCGAGTCGTGGTCAAGTGTGATATCAATTGTGTGAAGGTGTGGTAAGGTGGGAATGTCGTGCCAGAGCTGCATCCAGGCAGTCGACGGACAAGTGCTCGGAAGAGGCAATCCCTGTTGAAGCCGCGAGGATGCTTCCTCAATGCCTCTGTAGACGGTGGGCGGAAGTGTGAATGACAAGCTCAGATGTCTGGTATGCGAGAATGCTCTCGCGAAGCGATGACCAAGTTTCGTCTGGGCGTCATCAAAGCTTATTACAGAGGTCTCTGCTAGTAGACATGCAACGTCTTCATAGCTATGGAGGGTCAGCTGTCTTGCATACGACATTTGAGATTATAAAGGGAGCATTACGTCTGGCGGCATGAACCCATCAACGCCTTAACTGAGTCGTGTTGAGTCTTGATATTGAGTGTATCAAGATCTAAGCGCTTGGCAACTTCTTCGCATCTCCAGTGCCATCCCCAAGGAGAGCGCAGCCGACGAGCCCATACCTCGGTGGATGGATCGCCAGTGGAGCGACGGTCGAAGCAAAAATAGTCCTCACCCGGCTGGGACGTGATGCATGTTGTAATGCAAATGGACCCTCGATCAAGATACACGTGAACTTGCTTGGGGACCATAAAACGGTAGATGTGTCTTCTCAGTTCAACTACCTGTTGAACTAAAGGGCTTTGCAGTTGTGGATCGATCTGCTCTCCAACGGACATGATCGACAAGGGAATAACGGAAGATCAACCGTTACTACTCGCTAAAACGAGTTCTAAAAAGAAGAGGAGGAGGGGGATGAGACAAGTCCACGCGAGGAGCACTTAGACTACATTTGTATTAATGCCATGGCGGGCCATGATATATTGGGGTAAGGGTTTGCGAAGAATCGCGGGAGGTTGAAATTCGGCCAGGACAATCAAGTGGCATACAAGTTTAAACATCTGCAGGCATGGGGGGATGGCCTGCTTGCATTTGTGACTGGTCGTTTGATGGATCTGTCATTTTTGGGGGGATCGGGCGGGACAGCATGCGCGCAAGGGGAATGTTCGAAAGTAAGAAAAAAATGATGAGACGTAATGCTACTGAATCGTGATTCCTGGGGGGTGCCTCTGCTTGCGCCTTCAGCCCTTGCTCGCCATGTGGTATTGGCTGACAACCGTTGGAAGACCACCCAGGGCCGCTTTTGGACCCTCGTCGTGTGTGGCTGCGATGCGAAATCTATCGGGCATAATCTCGAGTGTTTGCGGGCCTAGTCAGCAGAAAGAAGATGTGGAAGCAACAAGAGGCACCGTCATGCCATGCGAGACGCCAGCAGGGGGACAAATCGACAGCCGCGATTGGTCGGAGCAACTCCGACAGGTAGTTTCCTCTTGCCTCTGTCTCTGCTTGTCTTCGACCTTTGAGTTGCTGCCGGGGATTCCGCCGTTACTTGTCAGACCTATCAGGACATGCCCATGCCTGCTTGGTGGACGTGAGATGGGAACACAGGATGCATCTAGGATCGGGAGTTGAGAGTTGGGTTGAGAGCACAGGCAACGCCATTCGACAATGACGGTCCGCGGCCAGTGAAGTGGGAGCAGCAGGTCTCGATCTTGGAAAGAGCGCGAAAGAGCGAAAATGTGCGGATGAGTGTAACAGATGGCACGGCCGGCCCTGCGCAGCTCGAAACACCGGCAGCACTTGGTCGCAACTGGCGTCACCGAAATATTGATGGAGTAGATACTCCCTGCGGAAGTGTGCTGTCCTGCATGCTCGATGGCTTGCGAAAGAGGCACAAAGGACATGGAGCGGGTGGGACCATCGAAGAAAATCGGATTCCCTCAAATGCTCCTCTCACTCATCACTCTCACCTCTCATACTCCCGCCGCAGCACAAAAGCACCTGCACATGCACAGCAACATGCATAACGCTGCGCTATGCACAAAACCACTCCAAGCAAGCGCCAGGTCACGTGGTCGCGATTGCCCAGCCCATTAAACTATCTGGTGGGTCTGGCACGTCACGCTCGTCCAGGCGCGTCTCTCGTGGTGGGACAGCCAAAAGGTTCGTGTCGTAAATTACTACTTGCAACCGCAGCCAAGCAAGTGGAAGCCGCCTTCATCTCCATCCCGTGTATTTCTTTCCCAATCCTCAGTACATCCTTCCACGAATTGGCATCAAATGCCGCCTTCCAACTGCCATTGATTAGATCTGCTGCTTCTGCTTGTCCATACCAAACAAACGTACGTGCAGAATATTCTGAGCAGCGGGCATAGCCATCCGCAACATTCGTGACGGGATTCGCCATGGCTTCTGTTCTTCCGCAGAAGCGGGTGCTTGGTGAGGCTGGCACTCGCCAAAACATTCCACCTTCCACACCGGGCTCAGCAAAGAAGCGAAGGACCGACATATTTTCCTCATCGCCAGCTTCACGATTCGCTGGCTCGCAAAGAGATCCCAAAACGAAACTTGGGTCTAGTCAGCCCAAGAGCGCCTTCGAGACCGACGTGCTAGAGAAGCTGAGCCAAGATATATCAGACCTGAAGCGCAGCAATGCTGAAAAGGACCAAGCATGGGAGCGTCCTCCCGTCACGGACTTTGAGCCCTCTCGCGACAGCTTGTGCTTCCAATCCATTGAAGCCGAGGAGGGTACCTTGCATGGCGGCAAGGCTACCGTTAAGCTGTTCGGCGTCACGCAAGAGGGTTACTCTGTCATGTTGCATGTCACCAACTTCAAGCATTATCTTTACGTCCAGGTTCCCCCGATGTTCCAACCGCAAGACGTCAATGCTTACAAGGCGTTTCTCGAGTCACAAATTGCCCAGAGCCAACCCGCCATCCACTCCATCGCCATTGCCTACCGTGTAGACATTTACGGCTTCAGCGGGAACAAACAGAACCCCTACCTCAAAATCACCGTCAACGACCCGAAATTCATCAACAAAGTTCGGTCGACCATTGAGAGCGGGAATGCCAATTGGAAAGGCATGTGGAGAGGGGCTGCCGATGGTATCAAGACATATGACAACATCCAATATGTCCTTCGATTCATGGTGGACTGCAAGGTACGTGGAATTTGTGACGAAAGCTCGTGGAATGTGATCTCAAGGTGGCACGTACTGACTCTTTTGTTTTTGATCTCCATAGGTCCAAGGCATGGCCTGGGTTGAGGCACCGGCAAACACATACAAACTTCTCACGGGTCCCGAAAAACAGTCCAACTGTCAGATTGAGGCAGAAGTGCCGTATCTTGACCTGATTGCACATAAGCCTGAGGGTGAATGGGCGAAAATGGCCCCTCTGCGTATCCTGTCTTTCGATATCGAATGCGCTGGCCGAAAAGGCATCTTTCCCGAAGCCAATCAAGATCCTGTAATCCAGATCGCCAACGTGGTTACGAAATACGGAGAAACGAAGCCATTTGTGCGTAATGTTTTCTGTCTGGATACCACGAGCTCCATCGTTGCGACTCAGATATTGGAGTATGAGAAGGAAGACAAGATGTTGGGCGACTGGCAGCAGTTCTTGATCAAGGTCGATCCGGATATCATCATTGGATACAACATTGCTAACTTCGATTTCCCGTACCTGCTGGATAGAGCAAAACATCTGAAGGTTCCCAACTTCGACCATTGGACCAGACTGCCAAGCGTTCAGTCCAAAGTCAAGGAAACCAACTTTTCCAGTAAGCAAATTGGTAACCGAGACAGCAAAGCCACAAATACCAACGGACGACTGCAACTGGACTTGTTGCAATTAATTCAAAGAGATCACCACTTGCGAAGTTACACGCTCAATTCCGTGTGTGCTCATTTCCTTGGCGAACAGAAAGAGGATGTGCACCACACCATGATCACCGAACTCTACAACGGTACACCAGAATCCCGCCGACGTTTAGCCCTCTACTGCCTCAAGGACGCGTATCTTCCACAAAGATTGATGGACAAATTGTCTTGCTTGGAGAATTATACAGAAATGGCAAGAGTTACAGGCGTTCCGTTTAACTTCTTGCTCTCCCGCGGACAGCAGATCAAGTTCATCAGTCAGCTGTTCCGCAAAGCCTTGGAGCAGAAATTGGTTATCCCGAACATACGATCTGACGCGTCAGATGAGCAGTACGAAGGTGCTACAGTCATCGAGCCCGTGCGTGGTTATTACGACGTACCAATTGCCACTCTTGATTTTGCTTCACTATATCCAAGTATCATGCAAGCCCACAATCTTTGTTACACAACATTGTTGCCTGATAAGAAGCTCGTTGATAAATTAGGCTTGGTCAAAGACGAAGATTACATCGTCACACCAAATGGCGATATGTTCGTCACAACGAAGCAAAGGAAGGGTCTGCTGGCGCAAATTCTAGAGGAGTTGCTGACGGCTCGAAAGCAGGCCAAGCGAGAGCTGGCCAAGGAGACGGACCCTTTTAAGAAGGCCGTGTTGAACGGTCGTCAGCTGGCTTTGAAGATCAGTGCCAACTCCGTTTACGGTCTTACTGGTGCGACCACGGGCAAGCTTCCATGTCTGGCCATCGCCAGTAGTACCACTAGTTTCGGTCGACAAATGATTGAAAAGACGAAGCACGAAGTTGAAAGCAAATACAACATTGCCAATGGATACTCCCACGATGCCCAAGTCATCTACGGTGACACCGATTCCGTCATGGTCAAATTCGGAACCAAAGACTTGGCAGAGGCTATGAAACTGGGCGAAGAAGCATCCCATTATGTGTCGGACAAGTTTATCAAACCCATCAAGCTTGAGTTTGAGAAGGTTTACTTTCCTTACCTTCTTATCAATAAGAAGCGATATGCTGGGCTGTACTGGACCAAGACGGAGAAGTATGACAAGATGGACACAAAAGGTATTGAAACGGTTCGACGAGACAACTGTCTGCTGGTGCAAACAGTCATCGAAAAGGTGCTGAGGATGATCTTGATTGATCGAGATGTCGATGGCGCCCAAGAGTAAGTGATTTTGATATCCATTCAAGCGAAGTCCGAAGCTAAAATGCTACAGATACGTCAAAGAAACCATCGCAAACCTGTTGCAAAACAAGGTAGACATGTCGAAGCTGGTCATCACCAAGGCGTTGACTAAAGACGACTATGCTGCAAAACAAGCGCACGTGGAGCTCGCCCATCGCATGAAGAAGCGTGATGCTGGTTCGGCGCCAGCGCTCGGTGATCGTGTCGCATATGTGATGGTGCGAGGAGCGGCTGGAGCCAAAAACTTTGAAAAGTCAGAAGATCCGCTTTATGTGCTTGAACACAACGTCCCCATCGACACCAAATACTACTTGGACAACCAGTTGGCGAAGCCCCTGGGACGTATTTTCGAGCCAATCCTCGGCGAGACCAAGGCAAGGACGCTATTGACAGGCGACCACACGCGAACCATTTCCGTAGCCGCACCCTCAGTCGGCGGCTTGATGAAGTTTGCAAAGAAGACGCAGACATGCATGGGCTGTAAGAAGCCCCTCACGGGCAAGCAAGAAAGCAACGGCGCGGTGTGTTCAGACTGCGCTCCGCGAGTGGGCGAGCTGTACAAGAGGACATTGGACAAAGTGTCAGATCTCGAGGTCCGATTTGGTCGACTGTGGACGCAATGCCAGCGATGCCAGGGAAGCATGCATTGCGAGGTGATTTGCAGCAGTAAAGATTGTCCTATTTTCTACATGCGAATGAAGGCGAAGAAAGATTTGGAAGATGCCGGCAAAGACTTGTCAAGATTCGACATGGATCCGGCCGCAATGTGGTGAAGGCCTGGGCGCGTTTCACGGAAGGAATTTTTTTTTGTAGTACATTTGTCGGGCGTTGACGGCGTATAGTAAGAGGCTGGCGGCGGCCATCGATTGGAAGCATACTGACGTATATTGACACTATAAGACCTTGACTGTCTTGGGCTTGTTAACTAGGACTGCATAAGACGATAATGACAACAACATCATGGAAGAAAAGATTGGATTCATGTCGTAGAGATGTAGTATAGCCCGTCATTTCATAATTGTTGTACAAATTGCATCTCCAAGTGTTTTGCGCGCCGTGTCGACGACGATCAGGCAGACCATGCTGAAATTCAGGCAAGTCGTCTCAGATGCAACGTGGTGTCAGATCGTCGATGGTGATGTATGAAACTCAAACTAGCTTCGAATCTTCACATGTCAAACTATGCCTTTCTTTGCGAAGGCAGGAAAGGAAGGGTCAATGTAGAGGGAGAGGCAACAGCCAATCCAGATGGGGTCTACGTGCCCAAGTCCAAAGTGTTATTCAATTCAATCGAGTTACATATTGCACGATAAATAATATAGACCCAGGTGTCTTAAGCCGAGCAGGATGGCTCCGATGCCGGTGGCCAAGCTCGGAGTACGAGAGGTGTTCTGGTGTGCGTCGAGGTTTAAGCCGATGGGTAAGGGGAGAAGTCGGAACAGAATGGGTAATGACGCGCGTGGTTTCACCGGTCAGAGAGTGTATGTCTTACTGTGTTTATGGATGGGGTTTGTGGTGGTGGAAAATACCGCGTTTTGCTTATCTGATGGAGATGGGTGGTGAGGTTTAGGTGGGGGGTTGCTTGAGGATTCTTGATTGGAGTCTGGTGTGTGATGTTGAAGAGTGATGTCTGTGGTAACGTCATGCTAATCGAGTGAGACGGTACTGCGCGCGATGCGATACTCTAGTATATGCACGTCATGATACTGTATGTATAGTACAATGCATACCTAGGAACTGTTCTGATTCTTACGGTACTGTGCTGTTCATAAGCAGTGAATTGTGTGTTTCTGTGCATAAAAGATATCCATTCATTCATTCACGGACGGATGGATGGATGGTCGCCTCCCGACACGCCGGTAACGGCGTAAGTGTAAGTGGGGGACGCTGCTGCCAGATGGCCCAGATCCCTCGCCAAGTTTTTGGGTCTCTGTCCCAGAAACATATCAGAAGCTGAACCAGACTGAATCCGTAGCGGCCCGTCACTGCCATTGGCTGCGCACCAGTTCCTGCGACGCAATCGAATCTGGCAACGGGAATGGCATGGGCGTTACGAGCTAACTAATACAGTAGGGCGGTGCTTGCATCTGGGGCACGCAGTGTGTGGACGTGGATGTGGACGTGGATGTGGATTATGCAGGGCCGCCGGATGGGGCCATGCGAGATAAAGGGCAGTTTCTATTTCAGATATCCGTGACTTGGGGAATGGCCATCTTGCCAATTGAAACCCTGCATTTAGTGCTTGCTCGACGCGGCAGACACGGGAGAGGGAGGGACAATGGTGTGTCGTGGTGATGGTGATGGTGATGGTGTCGTGTTGCTGAGCGCGAGATGGTTGCGGGCGGCGGCGTCCGGAGGTGCGATGCGGCGTTTTCCTACAACGTTTCCATCAATTTCTCATCCCCCTCCCTGAGTCTGCCATTTCACTAAGGAAGATTCCTTCCTGGATAGGCTTAAATTGGCTTGACTATCTGGATAGATGGCAGGGCAAGGGTCAGGTTTGGCAGCTTGGCTTGCCGAGTCGACTGACGCCTGCGACGCCGTCACACACTCACTCACACATCTACTCGCATGATGGAGAACTCTCTCCCCCTCTGGCACTACGCTCAATCTATCCGTCCATTTCCAATCCCATCCAGTCATGTCGGCCTCGACGTCACTGATAAGGCTGCGGAGCCCAAATCGAGCGGCTATCTATCTATGGAACCCGCCACATGCAGGCCAAGGCCCATGTCTCTTCGGGCGATGCCCCGTTTCCCTTTCCCTTGATTGACGCATGTCCACTTTGACTTGGGAAGGAAAGCTTACTTTGCTGCGCAACCAACCAACCAAACTCGCCTGGCAGGCAGACCCTTTAATTCTACCGAGCGAGTTTCGGAGCATCTAGGTTCCCAGTTTATTGTCTTTTTTTTGCCCTGAGCTTGTGCCTGCGCTCAGCCGCTGCTTAGGGGAAACACGAGGTAACGTAGTCCAGGACGCGGTCCATTCCCTCCCGCCGTTGATCGGTCGTCTGCGCACGATGAAGATTCGGGACGAGAAAGAAAGGGTACCAGGACGGGCCGATACGCAGCGGTCCTCCGATTCACCGAGATGAAGTGTCGATGGTCCTGTCTGGCCCCGTGGCAAGTAGGTGTGAGATGTGTATTGTGTCCGTTCGAGGAAGAGTCGCCCGCGTAGGATGAATGCGGACATATAAGATTCACTGGTCTCCCCCATATGTGTCGTGGCAACCTTATTTTCACCGTCATTTTTCCCATCCTATCTCTATCCCTATCTATCTCTTCCACACGGACCTTGCATAATCTTATCTAGGCCCTGAGCGGTGAATATACCTTGTTGATCAAATCCTGCGCACCTACTTAAGATCATCTCTCCATCCACATTACACATTACATCCTTCCCCAATGCCTCACTTGAACGGTAACGGTAACGGTGTCGCTGCCCCCGTCGCCAATATGTCTCGCCTTCATTCCGAGCCTGAATTTGAGCAGGCCTACAAAGGTATGATTGATTGGATATGAAAGTGGAATAATAATTACAAGATGGAGCAAAGGAGTTGGGACAATGAAGTAGACCAGCTGGGCTAACTGGACTCCCAGAGCTCGCCAGCACCCTTGAAGACAGCACCCTCTTCCGCGACCACCCCGAATACCGTACCGCACTTCAAGTCTCTTCTATTCCCGAGCGTGTCATCCAGTTCCGCGTCGTCTGGGAAGATGACAAGGGCAACCTGCAAGTCAACCGTGGCTACCGCGTGCAATTCAACTCTGCGCTTGGCCCATACAAGGGCGGTTTGCGATTCCACCCCAGCGTCAACCTGTCCATGTACGACTGCCTCCCAATTTTGCGACACGATACATGTTCGTAAACTGACTTATGCAGTCTCAAATTCCTCGGTTTCGAGCAAATCTTCAAAAATGCACTGACTGGCCGTATGTATTCACCCTGAACTCCATGATACTCTGCATGGTGGGGATTATACAGAAAACGAACGAAGCTAATAATATGACCACAGTGAACATGGGCGGTGGCAAGGGTGGTGCCGACTTTGATCCCAAGGGCAAGAGTGACGGCGAGATCCGCCGCTTCTGCCAGGCTTTCGTGCGCGAGCTGTCCAGGCACATTGGTGCCGACACCGATGTTCCTGCCGGCGATATTGGCGTTTCTGGTCGCGAGATCGGCTTCATGTACGGTGCTTACAGACAGGCACGAAACAGATGGGAGGGTGTCTTGACCGGAAAGGGTCTTAGCTGGGGTGGCAGCTTGATTCGACCTGGTAAGTTGATCCGGCATCCCCCCTACACACGACTTCACAAATCAGTATGATGTGGTTGCTAATCACGTAAACAGAGGCCACTGGCTACGGTGTCATCTACTATGTCCAACACATGCTGGAATACGCTGGCCGCGGCAGCTTCGCCGGCAAGAAGGTTGCCATCTCTGGATCCGGCAACGTCGCCCAGTACGCCGCCCTCAAATGCATTGAGCTCGGTGCGACTGTCGTCTCGCTCTCCGACTCCAAGGGCGCTCTCGTCGCCACCGGCTCTGATACCTTCACCGCCGAACACATCGAGCAGATTGCCGAGCTGAAGGTCCAGCGCCGCGCGCTGAGCGACTTCGACCATGCCGGCCGATACAAGTACATTGAGGGTGCTCGTCCTTGGATCCACGTCGGCAACGTCGATGTGGTCTTGCCATGCGCGACCCAGAACGAAGTCAGCGAGGAGGAGGCCCAGGCTCTCGTCTCTGCGGGTGTCTTGGTCGTTGCTGAAGGCTCCAACATGGGCTGCACCCAGGAGGCTATCGATCTGTTTGAGGCCCAGCGCAAGAAGAAGGGTGGCGAGGCCATCTGGTATGCTCCCGGAAAAGCCGCCAACTGCGGTGGTGTTGCCGTGTCTGGATTGGAGATGGCACAGAACAGCCAGGTATGTTTTTGTATTTCTTCGGCTCAATCACCGTTCTTGTATTGTGCAACGTGTCGCTGACGTATGTTGTTTGTAGCGCCTGAACTGGACATCCGAGGAAGTCGACGAGAAGCTCAAGGGCATCATGAAGAACGCCTTCACCAACGGTCTCGAGACGGCAAAGAAGTACGTCGAGGCCAAGGAGGGCGAGCTCCCCAGCTTAGTGGCCGGCAGCAACATTGCTGGCTTTGTCAAGGTTGCGGAGGCTATGCACGACCAGGGCGACTGGTGGGCTTAAATTTATGACGTGTAGCTTGGACGACCTTTTTACATTCATCACTGGGGCACATATATGGGGATACAGGCGTTTTTGTCTTTTTCTTTCATGGCGTTACACTTTGTTTCTTACTTATGATGCAAGATTCCCGGTGGATTTTGGATTCAGATTGATTGGCCTGGATATGGCTCATGGGTTTCACGGCCGTATGCGACGAAATACCATTTTTTACATTGATACATGTTTCTGAATCGTCTCAACATTATGCCAAGGGATTGCTGTATCTTGATTGTAGAGTTGCATTCTACAACATTGTTCGCAAGCAAATATGTCTCCAACAGGATTGCCGCGCGTCACCTCCCATTTTATATTACAAAGCAGGAACTCTATCTACCAAGACCATCCTAGGATCAGATTCCTTAAGCAATCATACTGCTAGCGCCCCCACGAGAAGCAATGCAGTGGGGTCGGCACGCATCCAAACCGATACAACATCTACATAATCCCGATCCGATGAAACGCACGTACGGGGGAAACAAGGCTCCATTTGTCCGCGAAGGCATAATCCTCGAATCACAGCAAATTCGAAGGAAGCCAACACAGACAGCAAGCCCCTTTCGGACCATTATCTCCATATTGACAACGACCGTTATATTACTTAGCATACTATACATCTAGAAGCCCATCCTGTAGGACCAAAAGTCTGCCAAAACGGGAAGTCGAAATGCCGAGCACACGCGGCCATCTTCTCTCCGATTGGCGCACTCACCGTAAAGGATGCCAACTAGTTCGCATCGGTGAGGCGAAAAAAACGTGGGAAAGCAGGAGGGTCCCAGAAAGACAGCTGGTGCTAAATCATGAAATTAATTACGGTACAGCATCTCGCACACAGAAGTTCTGGTGGAGGAGAGGGGAATTTATCATGCCGGGTGGGATGAAGAGCACCACCACCCCGTGGGGAAGTAAGGAGGACCATTGGGGCTCCGTTGATTAAATATCGGGATGCGTAGCCTTTTCTGTTCTGTTCCCCAAAGTTCTCCGCGTTTTTTCATTTGCAGTAAAAGAGATTCTGGGATCTCTTCTCTCCAACCCCTTTGGGCAGAGGCTATTGAGAAAGAGGACTAATTCTCAAGCCCCCGACAGCGATGTCCAAGTCAATTGCAGAAGATAGTGTAAGTGCTCTATTGGTTTCTTGGCGTGCCTTGCCCTTTTCCGTCTTGGTGGTGCGAGATCATTTGCTGAAATTCTCCGATGGCAACAAAAAAGGCGCTTGCCGTTGAGCACAGCGAGTATCTTATCCGGCGGCATGGCACGACTGACCTTAGCCCTGTGCCGGCTATGGACGATGCGGATCCGTTGAATTGGCCGCAGTCAAAGGTATTTGGGTCCTCTGCGATGTTGTGATTCGAGTTTGAAATGGGGTGACTAATTTTTTCAACGTGTGATGGCTGAGTAGAAAATTATTAACTTGGCGCTTGTGTCATTTAACTCGATGATGTCCCTCTTTACAGCCGCCGCGATTTAATGCGCCTTTGTCGAAATCGCCGCCGACTTGAATGTAAGCGTTCAACGAGCGAGCTATCTTACGAGTTTGTTCATTGCCATTATTGGAGTCGCTCCTTTGTTCTGGAGATCGCTCTATCATACGTATGGTCGTCGACCAATCTTTCTTGTGTCCTTGATATGCAGCATGGTTGGCAACATCGGCTGTGCGGTGAGTCCCTCGTATGGTACGATGGGATTGTGTCGTGCTATCACAACTGTGTTTATCAGTCCTTCCAGTTCGATCGGTAGCGCTGTCGTGTCTGAGTCGTTCTTTAAGAAGGAGAGAGGTAGGTACCTTGGCATTTGGACCGTTATGATCACCCTGGGAGTTCCTGTTGCGCCGCTGGTGTTTGGCTTTGTCGCGTATCGCATGGGGTACCGATGGATTTACTGGACCTTGGCTATCGTACGTCTTTACCCCTTCTTATATATTGCCACATTTTTCTACACAGAAGGTCGCGGCCTCGTATTGTGGAATACGTTCACTCTGACAGGTTCGCAGACAAATGGCGTCCAGTTCATCTATGCCGTCTTCGGCTCCGAAACTCGCCATGTCCCCGAAGGAAAGCCCATTCGTTCGTATCCCAAGTTCCGGCAACTCCTTGGACTGTACCGCGTTGACCCGGCGCCGCTCGACCCGATCTCCTTCGTCTCGCCTCTCAAATACGCCTTGCACATCTGTGTTGCGCTACCCGCTGCCTCTTACGCCATGATCTTTCTCTGGGGCTGCGTCATGACGTCTCTCGAGATCCCGCAGATCTTCCCCGAGAAGTTCGGCATCAACGCCGAGCAGGTCGGTCTGCAAAACATTGGCCTCATCGTTGGTACCATCATTGGCGAGCAGATCGGTGGCTTCGCCTCTGATAAGTGGATGTGGCAGCGACAGAAGAAAGGAAAAGCTCCTGATCCAGAGTACCGATTATGGCTGAGCTACGCTGGACACATCCTGACGATTGTCGGCGTGGCGATATTCTTCGTGCAGCTCGAGCGCTCGTCAGACAAATGGGATGTCACGCCAGTGGTCGGCGCAGGAGTCGCTTCTGCGGGTAACCATATTGTCACCACGGTCATGATTACATATGCGGTGGATTGCTATCCTGCGGATGCCGCGTCGGTGGGTGTCTTTATCACCTTGGTAAGACAACTTTGGGGCTTCATCGGGCCGTTCTGGTAAGTCGTGAATTTAGCCACGGCAGGACGGCTGCTTGTCTTGTTACATGGACTGTATCATATGCTAACATTGGCGCAGGTTCCCCCAGATGATTCAAGGCATTGGATTCGTCAAGTCCATAGCAGTTTCAACGGCCATGATGGTGGGCGTCTCTATAGTTCCGACAATTTTGTTGCAGTGGAAGGGGAGGAGTTGGCATCGCAGCCAGGCGGTTCGGAGGGATGATAATTAGACCACAAGGTCTTGGATATAAGAGACTGATGTATCTAATTAGTGACACTTGTTGGGGTTTTATGCTCAACTTCGCCAACTCTGTAAATCTTCAAATTGCACCGTTTCCGAATGCCCTTTCGAGGAACTTGTTCATATTTATGAATTTTACGTCAAATACAGTGAAACTGACAGAAGTTCTGCCGAATTATCCATCCCAGCTGAAAAAAAAAAAAACGTAGTTGTCCAGCACGCACGTATTCGTACTTTGACATAGTAACAACACGCACCTACGTTGCTTACAAAGTGCGAGTGCTTGTCATTCGAAGGTCTATTCAACTTAACACTCTAGATGTGCAAAGTTTGATCACGAATGACGAGCATGGCCACGGTATTTTCAGACGGTGCCTTCTAGTCAGTCTAAGCTGCCCACAAAGGCAATCCTGCGTCCTGCATGAAATGCTTGGAGACCCGTGATTAGATTCAAACAATGGACGATTCAATGGCAACACACCGCGTGTTTGGACCTCCAAGGTTGCTTCTTGTCGTACTCTGCTCTTCTTATCGGCTAATTACACAACTACCAACACTGCGACCAAAATCTTGACCCGCTTCATCACGAAGTTCTGCCAACAACCGCCCATTATGTATGATGAACGCCGAAAGATGTCGGGCGCGTCCTGTCATGCTTAAGTAGTGCTCTGTGATTCTGTATGTAGACAGACATGAGACGATTCTGCTCAAATGACTGGAAGATCTGAGGCTGTCCGTCCCCGATCACCTGTCAGACGGATGGTTTCTCCGTCGAGTCGTTGAGATGAGACGAGCCGAAAGCAGCTCCTGTCATCAGGTTTCTGACAGCTTGACACCCATGTGAAACTCGGTAGCCAATCTCAAGAAGATTATGCAGTGAAGCATGAAGATGTCTGCACCTCGTTCTGGAATAGTATCACTATAGGCGCCGGTAAGCACTGTCTGAGGGAATCCACAGGCCCTTAAATTCCCTCCGTAGATTCTAAAACCTCCGACCGTGTTTGGAAAATGCGCCATTGATGGAAATAATGAGCGTTTGGGGTAATTACCCGCCACGTGTGACTTGCCTCTTATTCCCAAGATCAAATCCGAGAGTATGCTGTTTAAATAGCCTAAATAGGTCACATTTAACCGCGTCGAAGCAGGAACCAAGATGGCTTGTCGCATCACATGTATCAGGCCTTGAACTGCTTCTGTGGACCCACTGAGAAAGCTGTCAGGTTTCAGCTTGCTTTTCAGAGTTATAGACGAAGAAACGACTGCATTTCATATGAGACCGGCCAACGATCTAAATCGGACTGGCTTTCTGAGAGAAATGAGATGCAATTGGGCACCAGACCATTAGATCAGACTACGAAACAAGCTCCGACAATCCGGCCGGCAAGGAAGGTAGGGAGGTCTCCATGCAGCTCAAAGTACCATCAGGTAGTTCGTTCGAAGGAGTTAGTTATGGAACCTTTGGTCGGATGACGATCTGGAGAAGGAGTCGAGTTCGACTTTGTCGGCGTGTATATATATGCGTCCCGTTGGCGATATGTTGTACAGCTAGTTTGACGTATCACTTTCTGCCTCATTTTCGTTTTTCTATCTTCTATTCTATACTGTCGCTCAGCAGGCTGGTACTTGCTCTCATTTATACATATTTTTTCTTCTTCCTCCCAGCCATTTATTTTAAGTAAGTCGAACGCGAGAAAGAGTCAGCTTGGATCAGCGTTCTCCACGAATAACGATTCGGTATGTTAATAATACGTCTTAGTCTCGGCCGTCAAGAATGAAGCTTCAAGCCTCGTCAGCGGCGACTGCGTTCCTCTTCGGCCATACGTTGGCCTCGCCTCTTAGGTCATCGCCTCGGTCTCTCACACGGAGAGAAGTGCCGTAAGAACACTCCCACGATGTCTTTCTGACCATTACGAATGAGGCGCTCCAGAAAAACAATCCCAAGAACATCCAAGACGCCGTCTTCGGTCTCCTTGGTAATGCCGCCGCCTCCAAGGGTGCTGGTAGCGTAACCAACATCGACTGTCTCAAACAAGAGACTGCCGACCAGGCGTTCACCAATGGCAAAGCTGCTGGTGATTTGAGGCTCATGGCTGGTGCTCTCGTCTACCAAGCCCTCGAGAGAAATACAGGCAAGGTCGGATTGGCGAGTGTTGCCTGCAATGACCAGCCAGTCAATCCCGAGATTGCAGCTATAAAGCCCCATCAGGACCCTGCTTCTGCCAACGCCGCTTCTATCAACAAAGAAAGCACTCTCGAACTGGCAAGGCAGCTCAAGAATATCGGCGCGGATCCTAACCTGGCATTGATGAGCGGAACATTCGCCCCAGGTAATGTGAGTTACAGTCTCATCGCTATACCGAGACGCGGCTTTTGACTGACAAGCGACAGCCTAACGACCCAACTGGAAAGGGCAACGCTTGTGACGATGTCGACCCTCAGCTTGGATGCATCTTTAAGGGAGGAAAACTCGTGCTGGACGCCACTCCTGCTGAGGTCGCCGCAGCTGCTGCACAGGTTGATCAAACCTTCAACGGCGGTTCTGGCGGAATCCAAGCATCTGACTTGGTAGACTTGAGCCAATTATCTACGGCCAATGGCCAAGGGGGGAACACGGGCGTAGGCAACGGTAAAAACGGCTCGGGCAAGGCGAAGTCGCCTGCTCCAGCAAAGGCCGTGAAGGGTACAATCGCAGCCGCAACCGGGACCAACATCCAAAGCTTCACGGGAACTCTGGGCGGTGCGCCTCCGCCCGTTGTTTCTGGGGCGGGTAACCGTCCATTCTCTGTGAATGGCAATACCTTCCTTAATGCTGGGGCTGCCCTCTCGCGATCCTGTGATATCCAACACAATGCTTGCGCTAACGCGGCCAACTCTGGACAATTGAACGGCGGAGTAGCGCAGTGTGAGCAGCAGCTGACTGACTGCAAGGCCGCTAGCAACAATGCTGGAAATGGTGCTGGTAACAACGGGAATGCTGGAAATGGTAATGGAAATAACAACGCCGGCAATGGCAACGGCAATGGAGGTAAAGACAATGGAAACAACGCTGGCAGTGGTAACGCCGGTAATGGCAACACGGGCAACGGCAATGGTAATGCTGGCAATGGTAACGGAAACAACAACGGCGGCAACGGCAATGGTGGAAATGGTAACACTGGTAACAACAATGGAGGCAATGCTGGAGCTGGCGCCTTTGGATCTTGCAGCGACCCAAGCATCCAATTTGCTGAAGGCCTGGATGGCCGAAAGGAAGCCGCGTTTGGGCCAGTTGATCAAAATGACTTCAACCATGGCTCAGCTCTCAACATCAAGATCATTGCCGACTTTATTTGCGATCGGCTTCAGGACCAGTGCAAGGCAGGGGCGGATACCGTTGCCAATTGCAAGGGTGCTTCTGCTGCAGCATCCCAACAGAAGGGACAGGCGGCTGCTGATGCCTTCAACCAGGCTTTGGGAGCTGGGAATTGAGTTTCGGACGGAGGGAAGAAACGTGATCATCGGGGCTTTGATCCCGCCTCTGAGGGCAGGTTTCCGGACGAAGGCAAATTGTGTTTGAGTTGCCACAGTTCTTCCATGAATGGCGACATCGAATGCGGTACCTTTGAGGAGCAGAATAAGTGGCTATTGCATCTCCGGGTGATCGATTCATAGGTACTATTTTTTGTTAGCGTACTCCGCGCTCGGTTTAAATACGAATTGATGGCTTTTCTTATAGGCCAAGTGCAAGTGCTCAGTACACATATTCCGAGCCTAATTAAAATGAAGCAAAAAGAGTTGCGATTCGAGCACAAACTCAATCCCCTATCATAATTGGCTGTTTTCAGATGCCTTGAGCATATTTTTGTACGTGTTAACACCATACCGACTGGATCTGAAACCGAAAAAACCGGCTGAGATTCTGTCGTGCCCATAAGCAGCGTCCTATGTAGTCTTTTTTTTTTTTTTTTTTGTTTTTTTTTTTTTTTTTTTTTTTTTGGTTCTCAGTGCTACTGTAGTAGAGCCCTGGTGAGCAGAATGAAGTTTGTGCACAATATCCTCTACCACTATCATCAACTCGCCGTTCCCTCACCGCTTCAACGCTGCTGTCGTACAAATTGTGTCGTTACCAGTCGTCGTCAGCTTACGCATAGAGCTGCGAGAGTTCATAATGCTGCAGCCAGCTGCGTGAAAGGCACAAGGCGGGTCTTGTGTCTCAACAGGTGCTCAGTCCATCTATTGCGCCATTACGTTTGGGTTGACAAAGGGTATGTATGTTTTGAGCGATGAGCGATGTGGCCAGCTGAATCGCTACAAACAGGATCTCGCATGAAGTGGTACAATGCACAAAGAGAAGGAGAAAAGAGAAAGGGGGAAAGAAAGAAAAAAAGATACAGCGCCGTGCCCCACTGCTTTCAATGTCACAGCGGTACGACCTGGGGACAAGATGCTTCTTACTGACTAATACGCCGGCGTTTTATTTACTGATTGGACCTGGACTGTTCGATTTCGAATGATCACAAGCGATGTCAGAGATCTTGGCCAATGGCAGCTGGATTTTGAAACGGGGTTTTCCAGGTGAACAGAGAAGCGGCTTGATCATCCAATAAGAACAAGGATGGATGGACGATAATATGGTGAAAAAAGACATTGTCACCATTCGTATCTGTCAATATTGTACAACCAGCGACTCCTAAGCTGGTGCAACCACGGATTTGAACCGCTGTTCGGGAGATAAACTCTTTCCTGAACATCGAGGGTCCAACCATAGAAAGGGTGCAGGAAGCAGCGAAGGTCTGGATCTAGCCAAAAGAATCGTCAATATGATCCCATGAATGGCTGGCTGAGCACATGCATATTTGCTGGAAATGCTTTCCTACTTGACAGACCCGCTGGCGACACAGGCAGATGGGGCTGGCCAAGGAAGGATATCACACTTCAACCGCATCTCGCACCATGCATTAATGCCTGAAGATGGCATATCAGCTGGGAAGCTGACCCGCGTACGCTCTCCAAATCTTGCATCATATGCGATGGACTGGCCAGATTTAAGACGGAAATTTCAGACTATAAGTAGCTTCCAATCGTGCCATTCAACCCAGCCAAGGTTTCTATCCATCAATTATCAACCATATCTTCTGCGTGTGAAGCCTTCATACCCTACAAAGTCTTTCATAAAAATCTCGCCCTACAAGTCATACTTGTACAGCCTCTCAATATGACTAGTATCGCATCTGTCAAACTAGAGAACGCATCCATCACTGAATTCCAAGTCAGCGATGGTAGCAACACTTATACCCTTCCCCCAGCAAGTCCCGGAAAACCAGGATCCTTAGATCTTCGAATCTTGATAGCAGAATACACTATCAGGAACGGTTCACTCCAAGTTGGCTCTGTCAGATTGAATTCTGATGCCACGGTCACTGTGGCACCGGGAAATGGTGGTCTTAGCAGCCCTATCTCTATCGTCACTACCATCAGTCCGTCGTAATGGTAATGTATAAAGCTTGTTGCCTGGACTGTATTCGGTACAAACTTCAAGAAGAGTCGAATAAAGTTTCAGTGTCACATGATTTGTACGAAGTCGCGCAGTGGAGGAACGAAGTTGTTATCGTTGGGCCCTGAGGAGATCAAATTTTGCTTAGTTAAATGAAATCGGTTATAGTATCAAAATCAAGCTCGTAACCCATAGTCTTCAAAATAGTATCGATCGTTGGATAAGCACTACGAAATGAAGAGCTCAATATAAAATTAGCCTTGCAAATAAAAACAACCGGTATGAAGTGAGATTTTGTACGCCGACTGGCTGACGTGGCGATTGTTAATTAGTCGGCAACAAGTGAAAGCTCTGATGCCCATCCAATAAAGGGTCTAGGACACAAAAGTCTTCGATATCGACTTTGAGTACTACAAGCTGTTCTCAGATGTTACCGCCTTGGCATTTCTTTTTCTTTTTTCTTTTTTTTTCCCATCACCCAAGAAATGGCCGTTGGCAATGTGATTATGGTTGACATGGAACCTCAAGTTTATAGTTGGCTGGTTTTATGACCCTCAATAGACTTGAAACAAATTTTCCAAGAATGAATACCGTTCTTTTTGTACCATACTCGGCACATCACAGAAGAAGGCTCTAGATTCTAATTTGCTCATTCTCATCATTTTTAGTACAGTGAATAAGCCACCACATCCGCCAAAAATCTTATGATAATTTTGCTCTGGGGCTTAGAAGAGCCTCAGCTGTTTCGAATTGATTGAAAAATTGTTCCTTATTAGGCCTCTTCAACACGCCTCTTGAAACTTAAGTGGCTTTAAGTTCGTGTTCGAGCAGTGTGGATGAATCTGGTAAGGCCGATCATACCCCGCTGGAGAAGATAATTCGAATGTTTCCCCCGGTTTAACGATCGAAATTACTTCATTCAGTTCACATGCAGCGGATCCTTACGCTCGGAAACAAAGCAAGCCTCAGGTTGATTGCATAAACGGCATTTAGGCTGAAATTGGACAACAGCCTTGTACATACGATAGGCTAAATAAGGTCTATTTGGGCATCTACTTAACAAAATCTTATGAATTCCAGCACACACAGTGTGTCAGACGCTTAAGAATGAAAAACAATAACCAAGCACATTCTGGATATGTTGGTGGTCCTACTTATTGAGGGTGCATCAAAATCAGGTTGAATATTGACGAAACAACCCCCGTATGAGTTAGGGCAAGGTGACCATTAAAAGTGAATATTGGCTCTGAGTTGCCCTGGGTGACTTATTTACCACCGCCCACCTTTGAGGCAATAAATTTGGCCTGTGCCTGAACATTTGCCATGTAGCTCAGATGTGCCGGCGTGATAATGAGGTTGCCCTGACGTACAGTATCGCCGGGAGCACAGATAATGTTTGTCTTCTCTGGCGGGAAATTGGGGATTCTTCCGCCATCCTGCAGCAATAGAATTGTCTTAGTCCATACGAGCAAACTGCATGTGTAGTGAGGAGCAGAACTAGAGAAAATATTTACCTGCTTGAACTGAGTATCGCCATAGGTGAAAGCTGCGGCAATCTTATTTCTCACTTCCTCTGGAAGGCCTTCGATGGCCCGGTGAGTCAGGGCAGCTCCTTGACTGTATCCTCCTACTGCGAGTTTTGTAGATGGGCAGCTCTGCAGAATATCGGTAATCTGCTTCTGCATCACCTTCACATCCGCCGGGCTAGCGCCTCCAGGCATGAGATTGGTTGCGACGGCGGCCGGATAGTTAACCCCGATGGCGGAGACTTTGTCTGCGCCGACTAGAGTCTTCAAAGCGGCTGCGGTTGGCACTCCGACAGCTAATCCCAAACCCGGGGCCTCTGTCGTTCCTCTCGCAAACAGCATAGTGACGGGCTTACAATCAGCTCTCTTGTTGAGATTCCCGTCAAAGTCATCGGGGAGCGCGGCCAAGTCAACGCCCGGCGCCAGAGACAGAGGCTGGGCGAGTCCAATTGCAGCAAGGGCTAAGATAACGAGTGACTGCATGATTACAAGCGCGACAGCCAGGTCTTGAATAGAAAAGAATTGAAGAAACTGGGGAGAAGAAAGATCAAAATGAAGGTAAATTGGACTTTGAGAAAGTTGCTGCTCCTGGGGCAGACTATTGTTCACTTCATGTTGGACTCCCTCCAGGCTTTAAGTATCGCGAACCTCGATCAGCAGCAGATCTCCTCGGTTATCATAATCAGAGCCAGACGACCGAGAAGAATAGGCGAAATTCTGAGGGAGGCCTCAACGTGTCCATCTCGGCGGCTTTTCATTTCTGCTAAATATGATGAAACAGAACCTCAACAAGCATATGTAGAAGAAGGAGTATTACATGAGTAATGCGCGGAGCGTGATAGGCAGCTGTAGGTTTGAGGACGCCGACCTGGACAAACACATGTTCTGCTCTACCGGTCTTTGCGACCGTCTTTCGTATAGCAGAGTCGAAACATTGGATAATCATTTAATATAGACGTTGTGAATTGTCATTAACCCAACCAGCCGAACACCCTGAACAGCCAAAATCGTAAACATGTGATTGAGGAATTCATATGCTTCCTCAGGTATAGTGCGAACAAGAACCACCCCTATTTCTGAATGAAGTGTGATGAAACGGCCAGTTTTCTTCCCGGTAGGAGCAGCGCTCTTTGCTCGTTAGACTCATCTCATCACACCTTCGAAAACGCACATCGTCTTGCGCGGATGAGCTGTGAATGTAAATACATAACCGGTCCGGCTTGCGCTGGCCGATATCCGTTTCGCACAACTGCATTTGGCAATCTTGGGAAAACACGAAACATAAGGCTGCCGATACCTTCCTCGAAGCGCATACTTTGCCGCCGGCTATGTTGCGGGTTAGCTGAGCGCTGTGGGGAGACGAAACAGTGACGTTGAAACATGTTGACAGCTAAACTTAGAGTTCAGGGCTGATGTCCGTTCTCGTCGCCTCGAACCCTGTGTGCAATATAGCTGCCGCAGAGAGAACGAACGAATCGCCCGATGAAGCAAGCTTGTGTTATGCCGTCACGGCGAATTGCTCATAACCTCTTTGGGCAGAATTTAGTCCTCTTCACACGGAAATGTTGATCCAGGCCATTCAAGGGCAAAATGACCAGCCCAGGTTCGCCAATCTCCACCATGAGGTTTGGTAGACATTCTCTGACAGACCATTAGCGCCAACAACCTCTCCCTTCTCGTTGGCCGTTGATGTTGCATGTCTCTGTAGAATTTGGCGCCGCTTCCCAAACCAGCATAGCGGATTGACGCAAAAGCAACAGTTGACATTCCAATCTGGCCCGCAGCGGATCCCATCCGGGGATGCAAGGAATGTTCTCAGTTGCCGCCGCTGTCTATGCCGATCTTCCGTTTCTGGGCATCCAGGTCTGAGACAGTGTTTCCTCCAGCTAGAGTCACCTCTGTCCACCCGGTTTGCTGCTCCTCCCCTTCACATCATCTTGGAGCCCAAAAAGCAACCGCCCTTTAATCACAGGGTGGTACTATCTTCACTCGTCATGTGTCACATAAAACATGTTTTCCCCCAAGGCAGCCAGTCGCTGCTCTACTCTTGCTTCGACAGCTCCGCCCATGTTGTCTCGGTAGAAATGCGAACCGTTTTAGTCTATGACCTTTGCCGATATTTGCCCCGGACTTGGTTTCGTAGAAGACTTAAATCCCAGGACTGATAAAGTCAAATTGCGGCCAGGGTAGACCAGATCTGCAGGCGTCCAGATACAGACTTTCGGTAACGTGGGCGTGATAGCCTTCAGCCACCGACAACCAGTCACCAGCGCATTAAGCGTCGTTTTTGATCGAAGAAATAACGTTTTTGGCCTGTCTTTTTCCCCCGGACTGGTTCTGTCGTCTAGCGATGAGAGATTCGAAGCGAACGTTGTATTAAACGCTATGCTGTCTTGTTTTCCTCAGTCAATTGGGAAGCATTTTCTCAATTCGATTTATGTTTCACCACCATCGTCATCATCGCAGGGTTCGCTTTTGGCGAGCTCTCAATGAACCATGAGAGCTTCAATCCGGTCTTTTTACACAAGCGCTTGCCTGGCGTTGCTTTGCATCGGCCAGGTGCATGCCCAGTCAGCCTCCAAATCGAAATCAATATCCATATCCGCCGACGATCTTCCGTCTTGTGCTGTGCGTTGGCCTTTGCTACATCTGAGATTTTGGTCTCAAGAGAAAACTGACAAGAATATCGGACGAATAGTTGGATTGCGCCGGCAGTGATATACTAGAAACGACTTGCAAAGATCGAAACTGCGCATGCGAGCTCGACCACGCATTCGATAATGCTGCATCATGCCTACGACAAACATGTAGTTATCAGGACATCTTACGTGGGTGGACGAACCCTTTAACACCCCCTCCTCAGATATAGGCAACAAGCTCACCAGATTGAACTCGTCTAGTAGCGAAAAACATTAGCAGTCCAGCATGCAGTGGCACTGGGCACCCAAGAGACCGATCAGGCGAGTATCTAGCCATCAACATGGCCTTGGGCATCATCACAGCTTGCGTCACCATTGCTCGACTCGTCTTCAAACGACATTTCAGTGCTCGCCACCGATATAGCCCAGACGACTGGGTAGTTCTCACAGCACTGCTCGTCGGCCTCCCTTGTGCCATCGTGAACCGCCAAGGCCTGGTGCACAACGGCCTCGGAAAAGATGTTTGGACGATGTCGACGGAAGAGGTTTCACAATTCGCCTTGTACTTTTACGTCCTCGAGGCGTTATATCTCTCGGCTATATCGTTGGTCAAATTGACGCTCTTGGTCTTTTACCTCACAATATTTCCGAGCGTCAGCACCGGGGTATGGACGCGCCGAATGCTATGGGGCTCGATCGCGTTCAACGTAATACTCGCGATCGTTTGTGTATTTTTGGCCATATTCCAGTGCAATCCGGTGTCGTACTACTGGAAGCAGTATGTCGACGCGGATATGTCGGGGTCTTGCATTGCCTCCGCACCCGTGGCCTGGGTTAATGCATCGCTCAATGTTGCCTTGGATGTGTGGATGATTCTGATCCCGCTGAAAGAAGTGTGGAATCTCTGAATGCACTGGAAGAAGAAGGCAGGTGTCGTGTTCATGTTTCTCATGGGAAACTTGTACGTATGATCCAGAGTCCTTGAGTCCCTCATAAGTCGGGATTCTACCTTGTTGTAGGTCACCGCTAACCATCTCATAGTGTCACAGTTGTATCCATCTTGCGCCTCGCCTCCCTCTCGAAATTTGACGCATCTCTCAATATCACCTGGGACTACTACGGCGTAGCAGTGTGGTCCACCATTGAAATCAACGTGGGTATCATATGTACCAGTCTACCGACCTTGAGGTTGATCCTGGTCCGTATCTCGCCAACAGTTTTCGGCACACTGGGCTCGAGTACCAAGTCGAGGCAAACCTCGGACTCATCAGAGCTGGCTTCGAGGAGACAGAGGCGGCTGTCAAGCGTGGAAACGTATGTCGGAGACGACGAAGAGCTTGGGCCGTATGCGAGGCCGAAGTTGTTCAATGTTGGGTCGCAGAACAACAGTTTACCTTGAAGAGAGTGGAAAATATGATACCATCAGATTAATAGCATTAATAAGTATAGAGAGGCAATTTGACATTTGTAATTCTTCAAGAGGTTCAATGAGTTGCGTATATGTGTCCTTGTCACTAAAGTTCCGGCTTTTTGATGTGAAGCAATTCTCAAAAGGAAAGGAAAAAAAGGACAAAACGAGCTAGCCAGCTCAGTGGCTCATATTAAATTCCGCTTCCCCAGCTTCCCATCAATCGAATCACGGACAAAATGCTCCCGCTCCACCGACGCCGGCAACGAGCTTCTCCTCCACGCTCCACGCCCGCCTTGCACTTCCGCGTCTCGGCACAATACATACGAAGTTGACCCTCTGTACATCGACGAATCTGTCTACGCCATTGTGCGACCAGTCGCCAAAAGGTGCAGGCGACATCACACGCCATGATTTTCCTTCATCTACGTCCCTCGGGATGAATACGACTTGTCACTTCTCGATATCTCCTCCCACCCATCGCTGCGACCCCTCCATTTATTTGACCAGGTCTGTGTCCGCAACTTGAAGTTTCGATTTCGTCAATTGCAAGCTCACCATGGCATCAATTGGCCCTCCTCCCCTAACGGGCATCAAAGTTCTCGAATTCGCCGGCCTTGCTCCAGGTAAATGTCAATTCTTCCTACATCCATACTCTTCACCACTAACATAAACGACGTCACGCAGGCCCGTTCGCAGGCATGCTCCTCGCCGACGCAGGCGCCTCTATCATCCGCATCGATCGCGCCTCAGACACACGCTCTCTCCCAACCAATGACTCCCTCACGCGTCACAAGTCCTCGATAGCCGTGGACCTCAAGTCTCCATCTGGCGTAGCCTTTATCAAAGAACTAGTTGCTCAAGGTGCCGACGTCATCATTGACCCGTTCCGGCCCGGCGTTCTCGAGAAACTCGGCCTCGGACCAGATGAACTCAAGATCAATCCACGCCTCATTTATGGCCGGCTCACAGGCTTCCGCCACGACGGTCGCTACGCCGACATGGCCGGTCACGATATCAATTACATCACCGTCTCGGGAGCTCTCAGTCTCCTCGGCCGCTCCAACGACACGCCACATCCGCCCACCAACATCCTCGCCGACTTCGCAGGCGGCGATGCCAATCTCTTCCAGGGCATTCTTCTCGCACTGCTAGCTCGACAATCCTCCGGTAAGGGACAAGTAGTTGAGGCAAACATGGTCGATGGCTCAGCATACCTGGCTACGTTTTCGAGATTCGGGCTGAAAACCGGTATGGCTGCGCGCGGCCGCGGCAACAACCTCCTCGACGGCGGATGTCCCTACTACGAGACGTACGAGACCAAGGATGGGAAGTACTTCTCCGTGGGTGCGCTAGAACCACAATTCTTCAAAGTCCTCGTCAAGGGAATGGGTCTCGAAGATCGTGGCCTGGAGAAGCGTTTCGACTTTGACGAATGGCCCGCCATGCGAACATTATTCAGGGATACATTCAAAAGCAAGACTCGATCAGAATGGGAAGCTATTTTCGACGGAACAGATGCGTGTGCCGCTCCCGTTTTAGATTACGACGAGCTGGAAAATGACCCTGTTAGGGAAGGCGATCAGCGTCCATCGGTGACGCTGCGAGGCACGCCATGTCTGGCCATCAAACAAATGCCAGCGGGTTCAGATCCCGTCAAATATGGGCAAGGTGCCGGGGTTGCCGGGGATGGATACGAGGGCGAACCTTTAGCGCCTGGAGATGGCGGATCAGATATTCTAGAATCCTGGTTGGGGTGGAAGAAGGGAGAGCACTATAATGTGCAGAAGGGCGCGTATGTTTTGACAAAGACGACGTCCAAGCTGTAATTAGGCAATATGAGCTCGAATGACAAATCAAAAAATCATGGGCATAATCTCGTGCAATGCGGAAGATGCGCGGTCGGTCTCATCCTTAAATTTCGTATAGGCTTGAGCAACAACCTATTTTGACTTCAAGGTCTTAGCTGGTCCAGACTCCATGCTGCTTACACTGGGTTGGAAATGCTTCCGACATTGGGTGTAACAACTAATCAGAATTTGGGGAGTATACTTCGTCTAGTCTGAAAAGCCAGTTCACGCGACTTAATGTGGCCAGGCGCGCCGTTCAACTTTCCACAAGCTGCCTCCAAGTTGCTTGCCTCCTATATCCCTCCTGACACCATCATAATTACTTCAAGAGCAGAAACGCTCTCACTCGTTCATCCCGCAAGGTCATGGTGTGACAGGCCAAGCGTTCTCCCAGGTGTACCGTCCAACTTCCGCTCATCTCAACAATGGTCTACTCTAAGTCTCGTTTAACCGCCCGTGGTATCGAAGAAAGGAAACTTGGAGATGTGGATGAGTGATCATTCTGCGCGTCACCGAAATCGGCAGCAATGCCATATCCACCCTTCGCCATACGTCATCGACATCCAGCGAATCGATAACAAAATGTATTAACACACGGCCAATGTGATTCGGCCATTATTGAACTTGACTGACGATTTCGCTCGCTTTGCCCAGAGACTCGACCATCTGCTGGCATTCTTTCCGGCGTCGGATCGTGAAGTCGCTTTCCTTGAGCAAATCATCGAGCGTATCGGTTCGGTACATATTTTCGAGAAGTTCGCGTTGCATTTCGTCCTTGGTGAATCTGCAACAAGTGTAAGCAGAGCTGTGAATGGGACACAAGTCAGACTTGATACTTACTGGACAAGGTTGAGCATAATAGCCTTGGGAACCATGTCGATCATGGTTCGCTTCACAATATTGTAGTACGAAGCGATGAGCAGCTCTGTTTCATGTTAGCACTCGACCTACAAAGTTTTGTTGGAGAGCGAAACATACTGATGACCTCCACCTCAATATTCTCGCGCTCGGAAAGGGTCCCAGACGCCTTGAGAGTGGGAGGAGGGGCCTCCATGGCCGCAGCCTTCTTCTTATTCTTGGCAGCGAAGAAACTGCCAAAGAAGCCGGCGTTGCCAGTGCCTTCAACCTCGGGAACTGTCGGGCTTGCGGCTCGTGCAGGTGTGCTAGACTGTGGCAGGGGCTTGCCGGTCTTGGGGTCCACCTGAACAGGCTTGGAAGGGTTGTATCGCTCGTTGACGATCGCCATGGCCTACACAGACTCGTTAGATTTAGCTCGTCAGGGATATGGGCAACTGGAGTTTCAACTTACGCGATGGCCATTCAGGAAGTCTGGGTGGCCAGTGTTGACATAGCAAGCTTCCATGGCGACGAGGTCTCGAACCAGTTTGTTGGTGGGCTCCATTGCCTTTTTGAAGAATGCAATAACTACACCGTGCATCTTCTCCTTAAGCTGGGGGTATCGGCGGTATAATGGCTTGCCGAGCAGCTGAGACAGGATTCGGACGAGTTCATCGTATGCGAGAGAGACGCACTTCAAGCTGGGATCCTCGAGGCGCTTGATCTGCTGTTTGACAATAAGTTCAAAAGCGGTCGTGCCAACAAAGAGAGCCGGCGAAGAACCAGACGAGTTGTACAAAATAGTTCGAATGTCAACGTCTTTGACAACATCGAATGGATCCAGAGCCTTGACACCGTTTGAGTATAATTCATGGAAGACGAAGCTGATACGGGCGCCGCCAGACAATTCCGTGCTGGAAAGCTCGGTGTTGTTGCCATCGAGAACCGTTCGCCACTCGTTCGTGAATTCCGTGATTATGTTCAGCACGATGTTTGCGCTGTTTCCAAGCATAGACGGCCCGAGACTCTCCAACTCAGATGTATATTTCTGCAGAGAGCTAGAAATTCTGGCTTTGATATCAGGAAGCGTTTGCTTGATGTGCATCATCAAGATCAGGTTGAGCTTGCGTGCCAAGTATGGAGTACCGCAGTATGAGCTCTTGTTCCGGTATGCCTTGTGGTTTTCGAAGAAAGCCTTCTCAGCCTCCAGAGCGACATTAATAGCCTTCTTGTTGTCAATGTCTCGTTGACCTCGGTTCACAACTGGAACGTAGCCCAGACGCAGGGGAATGACTCTGTTGGACAGAATATCAATGACGTCGGTTCCTTCGTCCATCAGATCAACCTTGGTCAAAACACCAATTGTTCGTTGACCCTCAGGATCCACCTCTCGTGCCAACTTCAGGCCATCTGAGTTGGCCAAATCAATGTTGGCGGATGTGACAGCCAGGATGATGGCGTTTGACTTTCCGATGTATTTCAGAACCATCTCTCGGATCTGTCGTTCGATATCGTGCGGCTGGTCACCGACAGGAACCTTGGTCAAACCAGGCAAATCAACCAACGTCAGGGTGAGAACATTGGGAGAGTAGATTCGGAGGTTGATCGGGACAGGAGAGATGCCGGCATTCTTTCCAACCTTGGCCTCGGTTTCGCGAGCAATTTCGTCTCTGATCTTGCCGAAGTCATAGTACTTTTGGCCAGGAATGTGCAAAAATTCTCCCCACTCATCGGCGTTGGCGGCCTTGTCGTTGGCTGTGGACACTTCTTCAGGCTTTACGCCATTTGACTGCGCTGGGCGGTTGATGAGCTGAAGGACGAGTGGCCGTCGCGTGACGATTCCGGAACCACGAGGCAAGCTATTGTTTTAGGGCGTTAGGGAAGACATACAACAATGTCATCTGCTGCTGTTGGGATAACCTACAAATCTCGACCCACAATGTTCTCTAATACTGAACTCTTACCGCTAGATTGACTACCAACAACAACAATCTGCGGAAGATCGATGGGGTTGTTGACACCGACAGTGGCGAAAACATCCTGAAGCTTGTTTACGAGTCTATGCATCCAAGCATTAGCATGAGAAGCTGGCGCATGAATGCAACTGTCGAGTGCATAGGGGGACAATAGCTCACTGAATCAAGGCGGGATCCGAGATACCTCCCGGGGTTGCGAGAGTACCGCTCATGGTTGCTTTGACACGTCGACCTCGCTACAGCTCGAAAGGCTTGAAACGGACGGTCCTCGTACGGTTGGGTTGGTGGTTCTTGGACCGTAATAGCTTGTTGTCGAACTGGCGGTCCGTAGAGTCGATGGAGGGGAAGGCGTCACTAGGGGGTCACGCTCGGAAAGAGTCGCCCGGGCGAGAGAAGCTATGCAGGATGGTGCAAGCGGACGGGTTGAAATCGGTGCGTCTATCGTCTGCCGACGTTTGAGGGGATGCGCAGCTGGGGAGAAAGTTTATGGTGTTTACGAGATGGATCAGGAGGACTGGCAGGACGACGACGACATGTGGTAGACGCTTCATGAGCCCAACCAGGGAAGGGACACTAAAAGTGTTGCATCGGGTGCCCTGGCAGGGGCAGCCGACCAGCAGGGCCTAGCACAGCTGGCCAGAGGGGCGGTACCGATACACTGGCTGCCGCGTCAACAGTCGGGCTGGTCAGGTACCCAGGTACTCCACCCACGACAGACGGAAGCCACAGGTGGCGGGGTTCAACAGCTGGGCACCAGATTGAAGCCAGGGCCGCCCAGGCACTATTGGAACACGCTGCTGCGCCACGCGAGCTGCCGCACCTCGGCCACTCGACTTTCCCTCACAATCAAACGAACCTCAGAATTCGGCAGCCTAGTCTCGGCCATACGCCAACGTCATCAAATGATGTGGCCGTCAAGCTTCGCTTTTATGATCTGACCCGTGCGAACGACTCCTCCATAAGACTCACCAGGCAGCATAAACACCCATCTTTGCATTGGTGGGGTTCCGGCACCAGAACTAATCTCATCTCATTTCAATACCCTGCGACAAGGGTTGCCCGACTCGATCTTCACTTTATGCATGCGACCTTTTGTTGCCGAGCCTCAAACATCGCCCTACGGTCCGCGAACACATGAGACATGCCAAACACAGCAGTCGCATCTGCAGTCTAGAACAAGAGAGTAAGCTTGAGTTGGCAACCAGACGGCGTCGTTTATCCGCGAATTTACTCCAAATTGCAACAACTCACGCAGCACTGTTGGCTACAGTCACTGTCCAGATCTTAGCCAAAGCAGGAACCACATCCTGTCTTCTTCTGGGCCTCTTTACTTGGAGTGGGCATGATTCTATCAGATATACCAGCTTCTAAAGCTGCTTCTCATGTGACTTCGTAACAGCACGTATTGAAATGGCCAGCGACTGCCAGTCACATCGTCAGAGCATTTTGCGAACTCTGAGTTTCTGCCTCCGCAGTCGCTTGTACTTCACACTATGAGAGCGCAGCGATATCTTTGGGGGCATGCGCTCAGCATTCCATTTGACTGAAACACGGACATCCCAATGCAAAGCTGGCTTCTTCTAACGTGAAAACGAAGTTAAATTTCTTCACGGCTGTTCCGCGAGGGAGCTGAATGTGGCAGCATTATATAACCAATTTACAGTCCTTCTCAGATAGCTTCTTAGCTGTCACTGATGCTTCTACACGATCCCATCCTTCCCCGCATCACTGAGACGACTCTGTGTCGCCGATGGTTCACTGTATACTGAAACGGCTGGATCATGCTTAACATCCTGCTTGCTATGTTCGCCATCGAAGAGAAGTACGGGTTTGGGATAAGGTATAGGCTGTGATGCCCTGAACTCAAAGTCGGATGCTCTGATAGAGAGAAGGATGTTAGCCTCTGTGACGACCACGCAGCCTTTTGTCCAAACATCGGACTTGGCAATTGCTTCACAGTCTGGTCCGAACCTTTGATTGTGGCTCTCTGGCGATTCGCACCAAAACGAGCCGCAGTGCTGGCAAAGAAGTGCAGATTAAGCCAACACAGACCTCCACAGTTGACCACCAAACCACGTCTAGTTGATCCCAGGTCGGGTTGAGTGTCTTGGCGTACTGGGGAATGGACCTCAGGCGAAGGAAAGAAACGAAGGTGACACTGACAATGCGTTAGGATATGATCATGAAGATCTAAGAAGTGAAGCCGGTTGGGTGAAAGGCATGAGGGATGCTGTTGACTTACATTGCCCCTGTCAGGAACATGAGAGCAACTCCGACTTTCTTCTTCCAATGGAGCTTCAGCTTCGGTATCTGGCTGAGAGGAATACCCAAGAGCCAAAAGTCTGATGCTATATTCATGGCTCCGTTCCCCCATCCAGCAGCATTTATATCAATGCAATGCCCTCGGGCCGTTGGGCCGTTCTCCCAGTCATACCTGCTCCATTGGTACGCGATCGGGGTGCACTGGAATACGACCCCGATGGCAAACCCAAGGCTGAATCCTATGTGAAAGATGACCGTCGCCCAAAGTAATCGGCGGATAGCAGTGCCCCTGAAGATTCTAAGGTAGAAAAAGCATAGAGTAAGTTTTATCTGGGCTATCAGCAGAAGATAAAAAATCTGTATTACGTAGAAGTAGTGACCAAAGGCAAGGAGCTGGAATCGTTGCAAGCTCCACATGTCCTTTCCAACTCCATTTTTGGTCAATCCGACGACTTCCAGGATGATGCAGGCCAGACCCAGCGGTAAGGATGTGAAGATGATCCAATCGTCGATCTCAAGGCGCCGGACTTTGCTGAAGAATCGTATAAAGAGGAGACGTATGGCGACCGTACCACCTGCTATCAACCCTAGTGTAAGACACATTACATTGAATCTAGCAGACTCGTTCCTGGCCGGCGCCTGACAAGCTGTTTTCGTAATGTTGACGCTGACTACCCATTGCAACCTCGTTAGCCTGTGGCTCATTACTCACTTTTGTAGATAAGGTTGTTAATTTAGATGCATACACAGCGCTTCAGGGATGGTGCATTTGTCCAAAAGACAGTCTCGAGTGCCATCTTTCTGTTCGATGTCACAAATGCAAGTAATATCGGATATATCACACTTATTCGTAAAGCATGATACCTGAAAGCGATTCTTAGCGTCGTAAGCTTAGTTCATTCCTAAGACCGCACTTACAGCACATGGCGATATTGCCGTCAAGTCGGTAGTCCTAGCCTCAACTAGGGCGGAGCAAGACACGACTTTAAATATGCCAGAAGCAAGCAAAGAAGCAAAGAGGGGTTTCGATTGAATTGAAGTCGTTGCGCAGTTGTTTTCATCATGTCTAGATGCTAGTTGACAACGGAAGTTATCGATGATACGTCCCATTGATGACAGGTGCTTCGGTTATACATGGTAAGAATGGGTCCCCAAACAATCCATCATCAAACAACGGTAAACGGGAAACTTGCAGGCATCCGACTTTTATTCTCCGACGACATTCCAAAGCTCACAGAGACTGGTTGGGGTTAAATTCGCTGAGCACCCTAGAATAAGTTAGACTGCAGATCTCGCAGGCTCTCAGAGGCTCGTCCTGGGTAGTGGGAGCCGATTTTCTGTACAACCCGACTGGAGATAGTCCCAGATCCGAACGTCACATGTGAAGAGGTGGGAAGCCATCAGCGAAATAAAGACGAACCATGTCTTTACATCGCCGCCAATCGAGCTGGGAGTTCGGGGCCCCAGACTATGCCCCAGACTATTGGCAACAAAGTTAGTTGAATCAGATGTTACGATGACATGTCTGTGCACCCCACACACAGCATGATTCTGGTTTAGCTCCTAGCCGCGATGTATGAGGTGTGGCTCCGTCCCATCCTGTATGGTTGTCCTCCAGACGCCTTAACCATGTGTTACTGCCTCCCCCGCACCACTGCCGGCTACTTTGACCGACGGTGTCTGTTAACTTCACCTGTCAAGAATCGTGGGGGGCAATGCACATGTCTTATTAGCCGTTGTATCCCGTCTCCTAAAAATTGACCGAACCTCGTCATATCATGGTCGCGTCTTCCTTCTGGTGCTAATACCAACTTCCGAGGTACTTGCAGATCCCTTTCTGGGGAAAGGCGAAGCGAAGCACGGAATGAGCAACAATGCGCTTTGTAGGACGCACAGCGCTTCAGGATACGTTAATAACGTGAGGATGAAAATATCAGCGGCGTGGTAGTAATGTCCTAGTGTTGAAGAGTGCTGCCGGGATTATCATGTCCGTCTGCCGCTCAACGGACTACGTGACCGCTTTAAGCCGCGGAAGGGATCATACACAGCTTATGGCTGGTCGCGTAGAGTTCTGACAGCCTACCACATATACAACTCGCCGTTTCGAAGACGATGCGAACTCATCACGAGCTGTGAGGTTTTCCGTGCGCATAGTGTGAAGGTGTCACTTCTTGTTCCATTCCAATCATTCTATTTATATATGTCGCAGGAGAACGCTGTTATTAGTTCATCATGTCCTCGAACTTCACTGCTAGTCAAGGCGCAGTACCCGAAGATGGTTTGTTGCGCAACTGCCCGTACGTTAACGTAAAACAAGATAATGCTGTAGCCTGCTAAATGTTACCTTCTAATGCAAGGATCTGTCGATTCTGTCCTTTCCTGCTTCGTTTCAGCTCCTTGGCTGTCGGCCATTCAAAGGTAGACCGAGGCTAATGGCAGTCCGGCCCATGGTTACTGTTAAAGGCAGCGCCAAAAATGGCTTGGTGTCTAGCTGCGTTGTCAATTTGTTCGAAAACAGCATCGATTAGGTTGACTGGAGATGTGTACATGACTTCACTTTCTTCGTCGTCCGAGATTCTTCACGCTTTGCAGAGGCAAGTTAGAGGCTGGCGCGAACAACTTCCAGGCCCGTACTCAATAATCGAGCAGTGCATTGACTTTTTCGCGAATCATATCCTCTGTCTCGCCCCAAATAATTACATAGTCGTCAGTTCTAGAAGCATCAGCACGTGCCGAGCCAAGTCCGATTGTGACAGGCGCAGGCCATGGTCACGCATCCAAGCTGATGGTTAATGCAAGCTCAGAGGTGATGATAACAATCTGCGTCGAACATGCTGCAGTAAGGCCATACTGGTAATACAAAGAGTCTGCTATGTAGTAGACGATCGCATAGCATTGGCTCAAGACAATATAGACGCGCTATTAGAAGTGTTGGACCAATAGTCACTGGTGGAGAAGTGTTTTGCCCATGACATACAGCACCGATCTGTGCGGCTAATATTGATGGCAAGTGAGACATCCATAAGCATACAGTAAGTTGCACAAGATTTCATGGCCACAAAGCCAAGACGTTTCGTATTCCTTTATTCCACGAAGAGTTCAATGAACCTGGGGTGGTGAATAGAAATTGCCGACCACGTGGCCCATGATTCGATGTAGAACATTTGGTATACGCCTTCACCAAACAGAGAAACAGGTGCAATCATCAAGGGTCAGTTTCACTACTCGGGGAAAGGCATTGCAACTTTCAGGGGTCTCGTCATTGGCTCTGGGTATTGGTTCCGCTGATGAACCAACATGAGGGGCAGTTGCGAGTCAGTGATCAACGACCACAACCACATGCAGAGAGACTGTATCTATTGTGCGAATTGTCGTCAGTAAAAGTGCTCTGTGCACGGTCAAATCTCTTATAATCAGTTTATGTAGGGGCCGCATAAAGTGT